>SKCR01026038.1:0-145121 GCA_019454045.1 Zanthoxylum bungeanum | reverse complement strand
ATAGTGTTTGGAGGGAAAATCATTTACTTTTGATTTTTTATTTAATCAATTAGTAATTGATTTTAGTATTTTCTTGGAAAAATATATAAAGGCATTTTTGGAAATGCTTTACTAACCAATCAATTACACAACTTTCTTCTCTCTCTTTTTCTCTCTTCACCTCACGCCCAAAGCATGAAATGCTCACTGTTTTTGAAGCAAAATGGCGTGAACAAAGGGAAGCCAAGAGTGGGTTTTCATGGTGAAAATCCAAGTGCTAGCACACTTACGAGTCTTGCGAAGGTGGTAGGGAGGTTCACCCATGAGCCGGGATCCGTCGGACGAGGCTTGGAGCTCCGTTTTCTCAGCTCAAAACTGAAAAATTGAGGCAGTGGACTGCTGCAGTGGGCGTGAATGGCAGTGAGGATTTTGGGCTTCATTCGTCTCCAAATCGACTCAACCGATCGATGTGAGTATTCCGCTATCTCCGTTGATGTATTCACACATTGTTTTCATTGCTTGTTTGATCTTGGGACTTAGAAAGTTTACAACAAGTATTGCGTATTTCTGTCCAGTATCGGATGATCACGTGCTAGGCCTGAGGCTGGAATTGTGTCTGCCCCGTACGAAGCACATATCGGATGTCTGGTAACTAGTCTCTATAATCGGATATACATGACCTAGTCATAATATCCCGATAGCTCGAGCATTTAAGAGAACGAGTTTCGTATCATACGTGCCATCATCTCCACTATGACTGGAGTGATACTTCCGTCTTGACATCACACCCACACACTACGATTCTCAATATACTCAGCATTGGCGTACACAAAAACCGGTTAAAGCCCTGGACGACCTCAACCAAAGTATATTGATTGTCGCAAGTATTAGCGGTGCAAGTCTCAGGTCAGACCAAATACACCTACCCTGATTTCGGACTTCCATAAACACATAGTCATACTACAATGGAATTCCGAGGGGGTCTATCCAGAGCGAAGGTGGTTCCCGTACCATCGGTGAAACACAACCTCCTATTACACTTACATGAGTATCCTATACCCAAATATATGAGAACTATACCATTGTGTCCTCACAAACGCGCACAAGTGCATTACTAGTCTTTTACGTATTTACCGATGTCCAATCTCGATAATACTCTGACTATGGATATTTAACGATTTATCCATCGTGGACTAATACTGTCTCATATCATTCTACGTCCAGGAAAAAATCATAAGGACCTCTCATCATTTATTCATCTATGTGATCTAATCACAAATGATAAGAGTGCAATCTCCTCTATCACATAGTTAATTTGTACAACAACACTGTGATCTGTACAAAAAGTGACGCTATGGGTCATAATTGTCCAACACAGGAGAACGACTCAACTGGAAGTAGCTGCAACTAGAATTGGGGGTGTGGATCTATGCTACCACCGAAGCTCTGAACTAGAATCCAGGTACACCATCCTATGCCGTCATCCTGGCTATACATATGAACATGTCCTCTATATCCGTCGATTCTAATTGTACCTCAAGTTACATACTGGGGTGAGTTTTTACCTCATGTCCCGAAAACATGAAAGTCATACTTTAAATCCCAAAACTCTAAAAATTTTTTTTCTGAAAATCTTTTACTTTCTTAAAACATAACTGTATGTAAACAATAACTGAAAAGAAAATTTTCTAACGCACTAACCCGTGAAAATATAGGACGTACTTGAAGACTACTGGTTCGACTTGAAGGAGTATTCTGATAAGGAAATGGATCTTACTTCTAAGCATTCTATTACTTGTTCGGGCTTTCTATTATCCAGAGTAGATATCTTAAAGATTTCGTTAACTTATTCCATCTTTTTAGTATTATTTATCTCTGACTTGTTATATTCTCATGCAATATTCTCTACTTTCTTATAGCTTTCCTTCCTCACTCTCTCAATAGTTTTTTTGAAATCCTATTATCTGGTTCCTTAGCTCATTTGTTATTCGGGTATTAGTTCGGTATAACTTCAAGAATATCTAGAGTGAAATTATTCTTACAGGGGATACTATTTGAATGATCTAATAAGGCTTACTAACCTGTCTATGGATCTTTGAAGACGTACTCGAGGATCGGATACTGGAGAGGTAGTGCCTCATATACGGGTATCCCGGACATATGATGTATACAAGACCTCAGCACTCTGCCCACTGCAGTCACTGACTCCCTAGACCATACTCTAATACCATCTTTGTAACATCCCTGATCTGGGAGATGTTACCGGCAGAGGATAACAGTACTAACCCCATTAGCCTTTGACTTTCCGACTGTATTCTAAACCATTCAAATGCAATGTCATGTATGAGGACCATAACCCAACTTATCAATATAAAAATGTTTTAGTATACAAATATAACAGAACTCATAATGACTTATACTACACTAGTTTATACATGCAACTTTACTTTGACTCTAATTGGACTCTCGTGCTATCTGACTCTGTGCTGGTGGACTCCATCTCTAGTGACTGCATTAGTATCCATCCCCCTGAGCTCATCCTCCAAGAAACCTACAAAATACAAAGATTGGGGTGGGTGTTAGATCGTTATACGATCTAAGTGAGTGAACAAAACAGAAAACTAATATGAAAATTTTTTTAGTTTTAAAATCTAGGTTCCAAAACATCTTTTATTTGAAAAACTTTATTTTTGAAAACTTTCATGTAACCAATATTTTTCTTTTATCTAAAAACATTTTTCTGAAAACTTTGAAAAATATGTCTCTGATACTCTACGCCCAGGAAAACGACTCAACTAGACATGTCCGGGAATAACTCAACCGGGTCTCTGAAACTGGTGGTACTCTATGCCGAGAAAAATGAATCAACTGGGCATCTCTGAAACTGGTTGTGTCCTACGCCCAGGAAAATGACTCAACTGGATGTTGAGCTCTACGCCCAGGAAAACGACTCAACTGGATGTAGCAATAACTAGAATTGGGGGTGCGGATCTATGCTACCACTGAAGCTCTGAACTAGAGTCTAGGTACACGATTTTATACGGTCATCCTGACTCTACATATGCATATGTCCTCTGTATCTGTCGATTCCAATTGTATCTCAAGTTACATACTAGGGTGAGTTTTTACCTCATGCCCCGAAAAACATGAAAGTCATACTTTAAATCCCACAACTCTAAACAATTTTTTCTGAAAATCTTTTACTTTCTCAAAACATAACTGTATATAAACAATAACTGAAAAGAAAATCTTCTAATGCCACAAACCGTGAAAATATAGGAAGTACTTGAAGACTACTGGTTCGACTTGAATTAGTATTCTGATAAGGAAATGGATCTTACTTCTAAGCATTCTATTACTTGTTCGGGCTTTCTATTATCCAGAGTAGATATCTTAAAGATTTCGTTAACTTATTCCATCTTTTTACTATTATTTATCTCTGACTTGTTATATTCTAATGCAATATTCTTTACTTTCTTATAGCTTTCCTTCCTCACTCTCTCAATAGCTTTTCTTGAAATCCTATTATCTGGTTCCTTAGCTCATTTTTTATTTGGGTATTAGTTCGGTATAACTTCAAGAATATTTCTTATCTGGTATCTAGAGTGAAAATATTCTTACAGGGGATACTATTTGAATGATCTAATAAGGCTTACTAACTTGTCTATGGAGCTTTGAGGACGTACTCGAGGATCGGATACTGGAGAGGTAGTGCCTCATATACGGGTCTCCCGAATATACTACGTATACAAGACCCCAGCACTATGCCCACTACAGTCACTGACTCCCTAGACCATGCTCTAATATCATCTTTGTAACATCCATGATCTAGGAGATGTTACCGACAAGGGATAACAGTACTAACCCCATTAGCCTCTGACTTCCCGATTGTATTCTAAGCCATTCAAATGCAATGTCATGCGAGAGGACCATAACCCAACTTATCAAAATAAAAATACTTTAGTATGCAAACATAACAAAACTCATAATGACTTATACTACACTAGTGTATACATGCAACTTTACTTTGACTCTGATTAGACTCTCGTGCTATCTGACCCTGTGCTGGTGGACTCCATCTCCAGTTACTGCATTAGTATCCATCCCCCTTAGCTCATCCTCCGAAAACCTACAAAATACAAAGATTGGGGTGGATGTTAGATCGCTATAACGATCTAAGTGAGTGGATAAAAATGAAAACTAATATGAAATTTTTTTTTAGTTTTAAAATCTAGGTTCCAGAACATCTTTTATTTGAAAAACTCTGCTTTTGAAAACTTTTTTGAAACCATACTTTTCTTTTATCTGAAAATATTTTTCTGAAAACTTTTTAAAAAATATGTCTCTAATATTATAAGCCCAGGAAAACGACTCAACTAGACGTGTCCGGGAATAACTCAACCGGGTCTCTGAAACTGGGGTACTCTATGCCAGGAAAATGAATCAACTGGGCATCACTGAAACTGGTGGTGGCCTACGCATAGGAAAACGACTCAACTGGATGTTGAGCTTTACGCCCAGGAAAATGACTCAATTGGACGTAGCCGCAACTAGAATTAGAGGTGCGAATCTATGCTACCATCGAAACTCTGAACTAGAGTCTAGGTACACGATCCTATGCCGTCATCCTGACTTTACCTATGCACATGTCCTCTATATCCGTCGATTCTAATTGTATCTCAAGTTACATAATGGGGTGAGTTTTTATCTCATGCCCCGAAAAACATGAAAGTCATACTTTAAATCCCAAAACTCTAAACAATTTTTTCTGAAAATCTTTTACTTTCTCAAAACATAACTGTATATAAAAAATAACTGAAAAAAAATCTTCTAACGCCCTAAACCATGAAAATATAGGAAGTACTTGAAGACTACTAGTTCGACTTGAATGAGTATTCTGATAAGAAAATGGATCTTACTTGTAAGTATTTTATTACTTGTTCGGGGTTTCTATTATCCAGAGTAGATATCTTAAAGATTTCGTTAACTTATTCCATATTTTTACTATTATTTATCTCTGACTTGTTTATATCTTATGAAATATTCTTTACTTTCATAGATTTCCTTCCTCACTCTCTCAATAGCTTTTCTTGAAATCCTATTATCTAGTTCCTTAGCTCATTTGTTATTCGGGTATTAGTTCGGTATAACTTCAAGAATATTTCTTATCTGGTATCTAGAGTGAAATTATTCTTACAGGGGATACTATTTGAATGATTTAATAAGGCTTACTAACTTCTCTATGGAGCTTTGAGGAGGTACTCGAGGATCGGATACTGGAGAGGTAGTGCCTCATATACGGGTATCCCGGATATACTACGTATACAAGACCCCAGCACTATGCCCACTGCAGTCACTGACTCCCTAGACCATGCTCTAATATCATCTTTGTAACATCCATGATCTGGGAGATGTTACCGACAGGGGATAACAGTACTAACCCCATTAGCCTCTGACTTCCCGATTGTATTCTAAGCCATTCAAATGCAATGTCATGCGAGAGGACCATAACCCAACTTATCAAAATAAAAATACTTTAGAATGCAAACATAACAAAACTCATAATGACTTATACTACACTAGTGTATACATGCAACTTTACTTTGACTCTGATTAGACTTTCGTGCTATCTGACCCTGTGCTGGTGGACTCCATCTCTAGTTACTGCATTAGTATCCATCCCCCTTAGCTCATCCTCCGAGAAACCTACAAAATACAAAGATTGAGGTGGATGTTAAATCGCTATACGATCTAAGTGAGTGGACAAAACTGAAAACTAATATGAAAAATTTTTTAGTTTTAAAATCTTGGTTCCAAAACATCTTTTATGTGAAAAACTCTACTTTTGAAAACTTTCTTGAAAACCATACTTTTCTTTTATCTACAAATATTTTTTCTGAAAGCTTTTAAAAAATATGTCTCTAATACTCTATGCCCAGGAAAACGACTCAACTAGACGTGTCCGCTGATAACTCAACCGGGTCACTGAAACTGGTGGTACTCTATGTCCAGGAAAATGAATCAACTGGGTATCACTGAAACTGGTGGTGGCCTATGCCCAGGAAAACGACTGAACTGGATGTTGAGCTCTACGCCCAAGAAAATATCTTAACTGGACGTAGCCGCAACTAGAATTGAGGGTGCGGATCTATGCTACCACCGAAGGTCTGAACTAGAGTCCAGGTACACGATCCTATGCCGTCATTCTGGCTCTACATATGCAAATGTCATGTATCCTTCGATTCTAATTGTATCTCAAGTTACATACTGGGGTGAGTTTTTACCTCATGCCCCGAAAAGCATGAAAGTCATACTTTAAATCCCAAAACTCTAAACATTTTTTTCTGAAAATCTTTTACTTTCTCAAAACATAATTGTATATAAACAATAACTGAAAATAAAATCTTCAAACGTCCTAAACCGTGAAAATATAGGAAGTACTTGAAGACTACTGGTTCGAATTGAAGGAGTATTTTGATAAGGAAATGGATCTTACTACTAAGCATTCTATTACTTGTTCGGGCTTTCTATTATCCAGAGTAGATATCTTAAAGATTTCGTTAACTTATTCAATCTTTTTACTATTATTTATCTCTGACTTGTTATATTCTCATGCAATATTCTTTACTTTCTTATAGCTTTCCTTCCTCACTCTCTCAAAAGCTTCTCTTGAAATCCTATTATCTGGTTCCTTAACTCATTTGTTATTCGGGTATTAGTTCGGTATAACTTCAAGAATATTTCTTATCTAGTATCTAGAGTGAAATTATTCTGACAGGGGATACTATTTGAATGATCTAATAAGGCTTACTAACTGGTCTATGGAGCTTTGAGGATGTACTCGAGGATCGGATACTGGAGAGGTAGTGCCTCATATAAGGGTATCCCGGATATACTACATAGACAGGACCCCATCACTCTGCCCATTGCAGCCACTGACTCCCTAGACCATGCTCTAATACTATCTTTGTAACATCTCTGATATGATAGATGTTACCGGAAGAGGATAACTGTACTAACCCCATTAGCCTCTGACTTGCTGACTATATTCTAAGCCATTCAAATGCAATGTCATGCACGAGGACCATAACCCAACTTATCAATATAAAAATACTTTAATATACAAACATAACAGAACTCATAATGACTTATACTACACTAGTGTATACATGTAAATTTACTTTGACTCTGATTGGACTCTCATGCTATCTCACTCTGTGCTGGTGGACTCCATCTCTAGTGACTGCATTAGTATCCATCCCCCCGAGCTCATCCTCCGAGAAACCTACAAAATACAAAGATTGGGGTCGGTGTTAGATCGCTATATGATCTATGTGAGTGGACAAAACTGAAAACTAATATAAAAACTTTTTTAGTTTTAAAATCTAGGTTCTAAAACATGTTTTATTTGAAAAACTCTACTTTTGAAAAATTTCTTGAAAACCATACTTTTCTTTTATCTAAAAATATTTTTTCTGAAAACTTTTGAAAAATATGTCTCTGATACTCTACGCCCAGGAAAACGACTCAACTAAACGTGTCCGGGAATAACTCAACCGGGTCTCTGAAACTGGTGGTACTCTATGCCCAGGAAAATGAATCAAATGGGCATCTCTGAAACTGGTGGGGCCCTACGCCCAGGAAAATGACTCAACTTGATGTTGAGCTCTATGCCTAGGAAAATGACTGAACTGGACGTAGCCCGAACTAGAATTGGTGGTGCGGATCTATGCTACCACCGAAGCTCTGAACTAGAGTCCAGGTACACGATCCTATAACGTCATCCTGTCTCTACATATGCACATGTCCTCTGTATCCTTCGATTCTAATTGTATCTCAAGTTACATACTGGGGTGAGTTTTTACCTCATTCCCCGAAAAACACGAAAGTCATACTTTAAATCCCAAAACTCTAAACAATTTTTTCTGAAAATCTTTGACTTTCTCAAAACATACTGTATATAAACAATAACTGAAAAGAAAATCTTCTAATGCCCTAAACCGTGAAAATATTGGAAGTACTTGAAGATTACTAGTTCGACTTGAAGGAGTATTCTGATAAGGAAATGGATCTTACTTCTAAGCATTCTATTACTTGTTCAGGCTTTCTATTATCCAGAGTAGATATCTTAAAGATTTCGTGAACTTATTCCATCTTTTTACTATTATTTATCTCTGACTTGTTATATTCTCATGCAATATTCTTTACTTTCTTATAGCTTTCCTTCCTCACTCTCTCAATAGCTTTTCTTGAAATCATATTATCTGGTTCCTTAGCTCATTTGTTATTCGAGGATTAGTTCTGTATAACTTCAAGAATATTTCTTATTTGGTATCTAGAGTGAAATTATTCTTACAGGGATACTATTTGAATGATCTAATAAGGCTTACTAACTGGTCGGGAGCTTTGAGGATGTACTCGAGGATCGAATACTGGATAGGTAGTGCCTCATATACGGGTATCCCGGACTTACTACGTACACAAGACCTCAGCATTCTACCACTACAGTCACTGACTCCCTAGACTATGCTCTAACACTATCTTTGTAACATCCCTGATCTGGGAGATGTTACCGGCAGGGGATAACAGTACTAAACCCATTAGCCTCTGACTTCCCGACTGTATTCTAAGCCATTCAAATGCATTGTCTATTGGAGTTTCTACGGTCCCGAGGATCGATTAACAAGCATAAAACAACATGTGAATACATCGAGGAAGTTACGGAATACTTACATCGAGCGGTTGAGCGATGCGACGAAGAACAAAAATATTTTTCAGCCCTTTGAGAAGCTCGGCAGTGAGCAACATTTTCCTCCTCCATTTTCGGCTTTAGCATGATCCATCAAGCTCCAAGCTTTGTTTGGTCATTCCTAGCTCACAAGTGGATTTCTCTATCACCTACGGATGACTCCGGATGTGTGCTCGCACCTTGATTTTACAACAAAATCATCTATTTGCCTCTTCTATAGCTCTCGGCAGTGAGCAGAATAGAAGAGAAGAAATAGAGCCCCTAGGGTGAGTGAGAGAGTAAGAGAAAGAGAGAGAAAATGTATATGTTGGTTGTTGACAATTGTGTATCTAATACACATAAATTGATTTTCAAAAAATCAATTAATTGATTTCAAAAATCAAAACATATACCAAACATTTAAAATAATATATATGTCAATCAAGCTTTCAAAAAGCTTTCCACCACTCCATCCACTCACATCACTCAATCAATCAAGTGATAAGTTGTCACATCACTCAAAGTGACTAATGATTTGATGCTTGATGTGACTAATATTTGACGCTTGATGTGACTAATGATTTGACACTTGATGTGACTTGCGGGCCATACTTGAATTCGAAATGCGAGTGCGTTCGCAAACACTCTCGGGCTCAGGTTTGTAATTCCAAATAAACGAATTTTCCTTTGCGATGTAATTAAATCTAATTTAATTAAATAATCATACCTAGCATAATTACTATTCACGTCGCTAATGAATTAATTCTAAATTAATTCATTCGCCTGAATTAAAATCTAATTTTAATTCCGCGTTGAAATCCAATTTCATATAATATATCGAATATATTATTTTATCGATTAATTCCAAATTAAGCATTTTATCTCTTTAAATTATGTTTTATCCCAGATAAAATATCTCCGTAATTAATCCCAGATTAATTTTCTCTCTCATCTAATTAATCCTAGATTAATTAAAGTGCGAGTCATACGTCATCGGTGAATCTTCGGGAAGCGATCCATGAGATCCCCGAATATGTTGGCAGTAAATACGGTTATCGGACTATCCGAATACGTACGTACCAAGTACTATGTTTTTACTGATTTACAAGATAAGGTTGGCTTCTAGCAAAGCGCCATGCCTACCCAATTCTACATAAATATGCTTACAGGAATAAGCGATCTATATCAGGCGCAGTATACGTAATATAATGTATGTCGATCCAGTATCGGATGTCACGTGCTAGGCCTGGGGCTGGAATTGTGTCTGCCCCGTACGAAGCAAATGTCGGATGTCTGGTAACTAGTCTCTATAATCGGATATACATGACCTAGTCATAATATCCCGATGACTGCAGTACTTAAGAGTACTAGTACCGTATCCTACGTGACATCATCTCCGCTATGGTTGGAGTGATACTTCCATCTTGACATCACACCCAATACACTACGATTCTCAATATACCCAGTAGAGGTGTACACATAACCTGTTAAAGCCCTAGACGACCAAAACCAAAGCATATTGATTGTCGGAAGTATTAACGGTGCAAGTCTCAGGTTAAGATCAAATACACTACCCTGATTTCGGACTTCCATAGACACATAATCATACTACCAATGGAATTCCGAAGGGGTCTATCCAGAGCGAAGTTGTTTTCCGTACTATCGGTAAAACCACCTCCTATTACACTTACATGAGTATCCAATACCCAAATATATGAGAACTATGCTATTGTGCCCTCACAACCGCACAAGTGTAATACTAGTCTTTTACACATTTATCGATGTCCAATCTCGATAATACTCTGACTAGGGATATTTAATGATTATACCTTCATGGATTGATACTGTCTCATATCATCTCAATCCAGGAACTAATCATAAGGACCTCCTATCATTTATACATCTAGGTGATCTAATCACAAATGATAAGAGAGCAATCTCCTTTGTCACATAGTTAATTTGTACAACAACACCATGATCTGTACAAATAGTGATGCTATTGGTCATAACTATCCAACAATATCCCACTTGGCCTATAGCCAGTCACTCAAGTGTCTACCACCCGAACTATCTACGATTCGCTCAAATTGTCAAGGAAAAGGCTTTCGTCAGCGGATTTACATGATTATCATCTTATGCGATTTATCCGATTATCACATCGCCACGATGTATGATCCGAACGAATCATATGAATAGTCGAAGTATATATCTGGATCGTTGATGAGACCATTAATTTTTTAGCCTGTGCTGACACCTAGCTCAGTTGCTAACAGAACTATATCTAATCTAATTAGATTTATTATCGACCCAAATGGCTTCTATTGCTGCCTCAGCTGCAACAATAACCCGTATTTGTTCTTATCGGCTAGGAAACTTGCAGTAGTGATCCCAGTCACTTCAAGTTCTCCTTCTCCAAAGTTTAAGACAACATCCTTAGTTCTCTAAGATACTAACAGATGTTCTTAATATTAATCCAGTAACTATCACTTGGATTGTCTTGTTTGTGACTTCATATGCTCAAAGCGTATGAGACACCAGGTAACGTATATTTTTCAATGTACGAGTTCTCGGAGAGTCTTAATAACTTTAAATCTATCCCAATAGATCTTTATTCCTATAATAAAGGTTATTTCTCTCAAGAATTCTACGGAGAATTTTCATGAAAGCTAAGCTTTCACCGATTGTAATATGGGAATATCATTTCCAAGAAATGACATATCATCATTATTCATTATTTAGGACAGTCACTTTCAGTGCGCTCCCACTAACCTCCTTATATACACAAGAATTATTTTCCTTTTGAATCAAATCTTACACCATTATGATTACATCAAAACGATAGTTCCAAGAACCTAATGCTTGCTTCAATCCAAACATAGATCGAATAACCTGTAAACCTGTTTGGTAGTTATGGTACGACAAAACCGTCAGGATGTTGTAAACATCCTCCAAAACGATTTTCCCTTTCAGTTGCCATATTTCATAAATGAAACATGCAGCTTTAGCAAGCATTATCCAAATGGATTTCTCGTGGCAACAGGTAAAAGGTTTCATTATAATCGACACAATATTGATAACGATACCCTTCCGTTACAAGCCCAGCTTAGTACGTTGTATGTTGCCTTCCATGTATGTCTTCCTTGAAGACTTATATAGTACCAATAGGCACAATGCCTTCAGGTACAACAACTAGTGTCCAAACATAGTTGATAAACATTGAATCCATTTCGGACATCATGACACTTTGCCATAATAGGGAGTCGATACCTTTTATCACTTCCTCATACGTAGTCAGTTTGGCTTCCCCAAAAGATTGACATCTTTATGAGGTGAGATCAGAAACCCATACCCCAGGTTGTTTTCTGACTCTCTCCAACCTACGTCGTTCTTGTGTATTCGAAGATTATTAGTACATTTACATTCTTGATGAACTATTTATGTTCCAATAGGATTCAGTGTCTTGAATAGTATTACTCTGATTTTCATCGAGTTTTACCATCCTCCCACTTACCTCTGCATATAGGTATTCCTCTACGGAAAAACCACATGGCGAGCAACAATTAAATTATTCTCAAGTGAGTTGTATAAGTACTATACTTTGGTTTCCCTAGGATAACCTACAATTAGGCACTTATCCGATTTGGAAACTAGTTTGGCATCATCCAAACGTATGCCTAGCATACCCAAATCTACAGGAATTAGAAAACCCGGTTTCTTTCCTGTTCATATCTAATATGAAGTCTGTCAAACAGATTTTCATGGAACCTTATTCAAAATAAGTATTGCACTGTTAATTCTTATCCTTTTGAAGGAAAATGGTAGCTCAGAGCGACTCATGATTAACCATATCATGTCTAACAAAATTTGGTTTCTCCATTCGGACACACCGTCAAATTGACATGTTCTAGGAGGAGTCCTCATTGAAAGAATACAATACTCTTTCAAGTATTTGAGAAACTTACTGCTTAAGTATTTTCATCATGGTCTAACCATGATGGTATTAATACTTTAGCCGATCTGTTTGTCTACTTCGTGTCGAAACTCTAAAAGTTTCCGATTTGTGTTTCAAAAGAAACACATAACCATCACGTGATGCCACATCCGTAATGGTCACAAAATATTAATATCCACATCTAGCCTAGCTAGACATGGGCCTACTAACGTCACTATGAACGAGGGCTAACAGATCGATGGCACTAACACTTTTACCAAGTAAAAAGTATTTTAGGTACTTTACCTATTAAACTAGATTCATAAACATCATTTGAATATAATCAAATCTGTCCTAGTATCAACTCTTCAAAAGTGTGGATATACGAGTCTTGTTTAATGTGTCCCAGACAACACTGCCATAAATAAGTCTTATATATCAAATCAGTTTGAGCTACTTGTTTGTCATGTTATATGTTTGAGATTTATTTATATTTAAAATATAAATACTGTTATTCACATATAATGTGTTTATCTCAATATCATCTTTAAAAATAAAACACTTTAGTGTTCTAGAATATAAAGGTATACTCACAACGAGTTATACTAGATATAGAGATAATATTTCTAGTCAAACTAGGTACATTATAACAATTTCCTAATTTAAGTACACATCCTAAGGGTAGTCCTAAATTTAGGTATCTACGGTTAAAACAGCGACTTTCGTCCCGTTTTCGATTCACATATTTATCTAATATGAAGTCAGTATCCTGCTAATAGCAGATTCTGCACATCAGTACATATATTTATCTACCACTATTTAGTATCTAAAATCCAATTTTAATACTAGTGGTGAACATATTTATGACAAACATACTTGAAGTCAGAGCCTTGCCCTGTCTTTTATTACTTCATGTCTGCCTTGTGCATACGGCAGTCACGCTTCAGTGACCCCGTTTGCCACTGTTTAGAAAGACATCTTGGGATATGTCCTTTATCTCCCTAGAAGATTATAATGATTTTGCCTTTGCCTTTTTCCACATTCTAGAAGCCTTTCTCCAAGCCTTGGGTTTCTAAAATATCGAAGTAAGGTGCGCCTTGCGCTTCTTGCCTTATTGCAAACTTTGGCTCTGTCTCCTTGAGAATAGCCATTGACTCTCCAAGAGTTAACAATTACAATTAACACTTCGAAGATCTAAATATAGATCTATGAAGATCCTTCAATTTCATTATCATACTTTAAGGATCTAATCCTTAGTTCTGATTAAGAAATTAAGGAGTCTTTGCGGCAAGCATAACGGATTAAGCACTAAAGTTATCATCACATGAATATTCCAAATATCATGTTCTACTATTTTCTTAACTCCGGGCTTAGGCCGAAGGTGTTATTTTATCAAATAAAATAATTTCTCGGTACTTAGGACTATCATAAGGTTCTTTTGCCCAATCTGAAAAATAAAGTCATTTAAACACATTTCCTTAGGATTATGTTTTAAACACTAATCTTTCAATTTTATCTTGATTCTAATAGTCCAACTATTTAATCAACGATTTCAGGTACTTTTAAATATAGTGATTACTATAGTCCAACTACATAATCAACTATACTTTAAATTTGTTAAATTCAATTATATTGATTACTATAATCCAATTATAAAATCAACTATTAATTGAAATAGTTTGAATACAGTCCAACTGTTTTAAAACAATGATTTAAATATTTGTCCAACTAACATTTAATTTATTTGACGAAAAATTTGATATGAGCGCGTATAGCAAGTAACTAAACGAATATTGCAAATCTAGTACTTGCCTCCCACTAATTTTCGGTGAGCCTCTAACCCTCTGTCGAGTACTCAGGAAATCGTATTTCCTAGTGGGCTAGGATCTCGTTAAATAACACAATCTTGGTTTTTCGCGTGCAAATTGGCAACCAATTTATTATCTTTGTTAAGGTCTCATCATCATACACCCTTAAACATGCATTCTAAATACATAATAAAACACGTATAAATAAAATAATAATGATATGCGGATGGATACTCAAACACATTGATCCTAGATCAAATCTCTCCCTTTCCTCTCTCCCGCTAGCACAAGTATTTACTTCTACCGTTACACTACACTTCTAAAGAAACCTCATTTACATTGAGGGGAATAGGTGGGAAGAGAAATACAAAGAGTAAAGAGGTAATAGGCTGGACACGCAGGTCCAATTTAATAAATTCCAAATTTATTATAAAAATTTCTAAATTGCCCCACCCATCTAATATCCATCCGATATACATTTTTCATGAATCGTAACCATGTATTCACACAAACATGCTATCAATCAATCTAATCCAATTAATTAATCTGATAATTAATGACCATCCAATAATGTACAAACAACGATTTGATTTTTGTCGAGTCAAACTCGTTTTGCGAATAAGTACTCAAAGTACGAATTCTTGAATTAAATTAAACTACATAATTAAATCCAATTCAATTGTATTCAATACTAATTTGTTATTTAATTCCAAATTAAATATTACACTTTATTAATGAACCTTTGCGACTTAGATTCCAAATCTAATCATTACAGGTCTCAAAGCCCGATTAACATCCAATGTCGTTTAATTAACGTCCAATGGGCTTTTAATTAATTTCTTAAGGCGTGGGCTTCGGCAACCAAAGCCCAATCAAGGAATAACCCCATAAGCCTATAAATAAATTTCGGCCCATTAGGCCCAATTAAACTTTAAAGGCCCATTAAGTCATAATTGGACTTTATGGAAATGGTTTTGGGCCCAATTGGATCCAACCAATTTGCCTAAACCAATCTTGGTACAACCAAGCCCATTAAGCCCAATTTCAACTTTACAAGCCCAAATCCAATTTAAGCCCATTAATTTAATTTCAAAAATTCCAAATTTCTTAATCAAATTAATTAAAGTGTATAACATAATTAATTACCCTAATTTCAATATTTCCAAAACACCAATTAGCCAAATTAATCATGCTAATCAATATTAAATCATGTCCAACACAATTTATCAAAAATCAAACCCCATATCATGCTATACATGTCTCAGCAATGTGGGGTTTTCAAAATTGATTCGGTTTCAATCAAATTGAATCCACAATCAACATTTCCCAAATGATTCTAACTCATCCAATGAACAAAAAATCAAAAATTCCAAGACATTTAGGGCATAGTTCAATTGGCCAAGCCTAATTATTGGGCAAAAATTGTTCCAAACAATATTTCATGAAATTGATCCAATCAAACTTCAATTAAACTAAATTTAAGCATACTCAACCATCCAATTTCATTAAATCATGCTCAAATACATTTTACCCAATTTTAACCCTAAATCAAGTTTCATGCTTTTACTCGCTCTAATACCATTGTTGGAGTTTCTACGGTCCCGAGGATCGATTAACAAGCATAAAACAACATGTGAATACATCGAGAAAGTTACGAAATACTTACATCGACCGGTTGAGCGATGCAGTGAAGAAAAAAAAAATCTTTTCTTGCCCTTTGAGAAGCTCGGCAGTGAGCAGTATCTTCCTCCTCCATTTTCGGCTTTAGCATGATCCATCAAGCTCCAAGGTTTATTTGGTCATTCCTAGCTCACACGTGGGTTTCCCTAGCACCTACGGACGACTCAGAATGTGTGCTAGCTCATTGATTTTGCAACAAAATCATCTCTTTGCCTCTCCTATAGCTCTCGGCAGTGAGCAGAATAGAAAAGAAGAAATAAAGCCCCTTGGGCAAGTGAGAGAGTAAGAGAAAGAGAGACAAAATGTTATATATTGGTTGTTGACAATTGTGTATCTAATACACATAAATTGATTTTCAAAAAATCAATTAATTGATTTCAAAAATCAAAACGTATACCAAACATTTAAAATAATAATATATGTCAATCAAGCTTTCAACAAGCTTTCCAACAACTTCCATCAAGTCACATCACTCAATCAATCAAGTGATAAGTTGTCACATCACTCAAAGTGACTAATGATTTGACGCTTGATGTGACTAATGATTTGACGCTTGATGTGACTAATGATTTGATGATTGATGTGACTTGCGGGCCACACTTGAATTCAAAATGCGAGTGCGTTCGCAAACACTCTCAGGCTCGGGTTCGCTAATTCCAAATTAATAAATTTTCCATTGCGACGTAATTAAATCTAATTTAATGAAATAATCATGCATAGTATAATTACTATTCACGTCGCTAACGAATTAATTCTAAATTAATTCGTTCGCCCGAAATCCAATTTCGTATAATATATCGAATATATTATTTTATAGATTAATTCCAAATTAATCATTTTCTCTCTTTAAATAATATTTTATCCTAAATAAAATATCTCCGTAATTAATCCCAGATTATTTTCTCTCTCATCTAATTAATCCCAGAATAATTAAAGTGCGAGTCATACGTCATCGGTGAATCTTCGGGAAGCCACCCATGAGATCCCCGGATATGTTGACAGTAAATACGGTTATCGGACTATCCGAATACGTACGTACCAAATACTACGTTTTTACCGATTTACAAGACAAGGTTGGCTTCTAGCAAAGCTCCATGCCTACCCAATTCTCCAGAAATATGCTTACAGGAATAAACGTTCTATATTAGGCGTAGTATACGTAATATCGCGTATGTCGATCCAGTATCGGATGTCACGTGCTAGGCCTGGGGCTGGAATTGTGCCTGCCCCATACAAAGCACATATCGGATGTCTGGTAACTAGTCTCTATAATCGGATATACATGACCTAGTCATAATATCCCGATTACTACAGTACTTAAGAGTACTAGTACCGTATCTTACGTGACATTATCTCCACTATGACTGGAGTGATACTTCGATCTTGACATCACACCCAATACACTACGATTCTCAATATGTCCAGCAGAGGCGTACACAGAACCTGTTAAAGCCCTGGACGACCAAAACCAAAGCATATTGATTGTCACAAGTATTAGCGGTGTAAGTCTCAGGTTAAGACCAAATACACCTATCCTGATTTCGGACTTCCATAGACACATAGTCATACTACCAATGGAATTCCGAAGGGGTCTATCCAGAGCGAAGATGTTTCCCGTACCATCGGTGAAACACAACCTCCTATTACGCATTTATCGATGTCCAATCTCGATAATACTCTGACTAGGGATATTTAATGATTATACCTTCGTGGATTGATACTGTCTCATATCATCTCAATCTAGGAACTAATTATAAGGACCTCGTATCATTTATACATCTAGGTGATCTAATCACAAATGATAAGAGAGCAATCTCCTTTATCACATAGTTAATTTGTACAACAACACCATGATCTGTACAAATAATGATGCTATGGGTCATAACTGTCCAACAATCTCCCACTTGGCCTATAGCCAGCACTCAAGTGTCTACCACCCGAACTATGTACGATTCGCTCAAATTTCTGAGGAAAGGCTTTCATCAGCGGATTTGCATGATTATCATCTGATGCGATTTATTCGATTATCACATCGCAACGATATATGATCCGAACGAATCAGATGAATAGTCGAAGTATATATCTGGATCATTGATGAGACCATTAATTCTTTAGCCAGTGCTGACACCTAACTCTGTTGCTAATAGAACTATATCTAATCTAATTAGATTTATTATCGACCCAAATGGCTTCTATTGCTGCCTAAGCTGCAGCAATAACCCGCATTTATTCTTTATTCAGCAACAGTATCTTGCTTGGAAGATTTCCAGCTCACTGTTCCGTTATTCAAACTGTATAGTACTATTGTTCTTATCGGTTAGGAAACTTGCAGCAGTGATCCCAGTCACTCCAAGTTCTCCTTCTCCATAGTTTAAGACAACATCCTTAGTTCTCTAATACACTAACGGATGTTCTTAATATTAATCCAGTAACTATCACTTGGATTGTCCTGTTTGTGACTCCATATGCTCAAAGCGTATTAGACACCAGGTCACGTATATTTTTCAATGTACGAGTTCTCGGAAAGTCTTAATAACTTTAAATATATCCCAGTAGATCTTTATTCATAGAATAAAGGTTGTTTCTCCCAAGAATTCTATGGAGAATTTTCATGAAAGCCAAGCTTTCACCGATTGGAATATGGGAATATCATTTCCAAGAAATGAAATATCATCATTATTTAAGACAGTCACTTTCAGTGGGCTCCCACTAACCTCCTTATATACACAAGAATTATTTTCGTTTTGAATCAACTCATACACCATTATGATTACATCAAAACGATAGTTCCAAGAACCTAATGCTTGCTTCAATCCAAACATGGATCGAATAACCTGCAAACCTTATTTGCTAGTTATGGTACGACAAAATCGTGAGGATGTTGTAAACATCCTCCAAAAGGTTTCCTTTTCAGGAAAGCTATTTTCCCATTCAGTTGTCATATTTCATAAATGAAACATGTAGCTTTAGCAAGTATTATCCAAATGGATTTATCGTGGCAACAGGTAAAAGGTTTCGTCGTAATCGACACAATGTTGATAACGATACCCTTTCGTTACAAGCCCAGCTTAGTACGTTGTATGTTGCCTTCCATGTATGTCTTCCTTGAAGACTTATATAGTACCAATAGGCACAATGCCTTCAGGTACAACAACTAGTGTCCAATTATAGTTGATATACATGGAATCCATTTCGGACATCATGGCACTTTGCCATAATAGGGAGTCGATACCTTGTATCACTTCCTCATACGTAGTCAGTTTGTCTTCCCCAGAAGATTGATATCTTTATGAGGTGAGATCAAAAACCCATACCCCAGGTTGTTTTCTGACTCTCTCCAACCTACGTCATTCTTGTGTATTCGAAGATTATTGGTACAGTTACATCCTTGATGAACTATTTATGTTCCAATAGGATTCAGTTCCTTGAACAGTATTACTCCGATTTTCATCGTGTTTTACGATCCTCCCACTTACCACTGCATATGGGTATTCCTCTAACGAAAAACTGCATGGCGAGCAATAATTAAATTATTCTCAAGTAAGTTGTATAAGTACTATTGTGGGAACAAAGAAGCTGGGCGACGCATGCTGTTCCGGGCTCGCGGCCCTGTTGGGAGTACGGAGTAGCCCGCAGGGGACTAAACCGGAGAATAAAGGAGTCACCACCCGGTGTGAACTGGGAAAATGATTTAAGGCCGCACTCACCCCTCGCAAGGGAAGACCTCAAACCATTGGGTTTCGAATGGTCCCTTACTTTTTCCACTTGTAATAAAATGATTTGTGCAATAGTTTAATCAAATCTAGTAATATATATTCCTAAGGGTATTCCATTTCTAAGTTCGCATGCATAAATCAAAAGTTCATCTAAGTTCACATGTAACACATTTTCATATTTGCATACAACTTATTTGTATATAATCTATGTCCAAATTTGCATGCATAAAGATGAATTGACATACGGCAAGCATATAACTTCATAAACAAGTAACATTCATGAATACAGAAACACAAATAAGCCATAATTATATAAGCATGCATAAAAATGAATCGGAATAACGGCGAGCATGTAATCTCATAAACATATCATATTAACCAATGCAAAAGAAACATAAACAAAGAAGCATACATAACGAGAGAGACAACAATTAAGTGCATAATGTAAAGAGACAATCAAAGAGGCAATTGGACATCAAAATGAACGTGCCATGATGCGATTTGGAAGATAAATAATGGAGATGAAAGAAAAGAGATGCGACATATGCCCACATCTATATAGGACCTCAAGTGTCCGATTGAACGTATCTCATATTCATTTGAATGCACTTTGTCTGGCGAGGCGAAGTATCGTGGTAAAGGTAGACCGAAGGCTATTTATCCCTCGAAATAGAGGACCTTTAATCCAACTTACTAAGCCCATGCGCAATGCAACATGATGCATGATTATGCAAGAAGATGACATACAAAGAAAAGCAAATAATGAAATAAAAGGCGCGGTGAAGTCTCGTGGTAAAGGTAGACTGTAGGCTTTTTATCCCTCAAAATAGAGGAACTTTAATCCAACTTACTAAGCCTATGCGCATCACATCATAATGCATATAAAAGTAAAGACAACAATATCAGACTTCATATACCCGATTGAACACATCTTACATCAAACCGAATATACATCATCCGGCGCGGCAAAGCATCATGGTAAAGGATTTTAACCCCTCGAAATGGAGGACCTTTAATCCAACTTACTAAGCCCATGCGCTAATAACATAATGCATATAAAAATAAAGACAATAATGTCGGACTTCGTATTCCCGATTGAACACATCTTACATCCAACTGAATATACATCATCTGGCACGGAAAAACATCACGGTAAAGGATTTTAACCCCTCGAAATGGAGGACCTTTAACCCAACTTACTAAGCCCATGAGCTTAATCTCATCATTACACAAACAAATAACATGCAGAAATTAAATAACGATAATAAACAAATCAAGATAACATAAAATAAAACATGTGCGGTATACTCAAGTGGTACGTGGAATTATCTCTCAAGTACAGACCGCACTACAGTCCATTCGGATTCGGCTGTGGAATTTATGTCTGGGTTTCCATCCTATATACCACAAGAGATGACACATTTTCATTCATTCAAGGGCCTCAACACACATTATCCACAAACGACTCTCATGCGAATAAAAATCAATAAACAATTAAAATACGAATAAAAGCAAATAGGAAACTTGCCCTCAGGTCTAACCTTTTATGTCAACTTTCGGACTCGCGTTACACGGTGATCGAAAGGGCTAAAGCTCCGTAACTTTTCTGGTTCCCTGGTTCATGTCTTTCCTCACTGTTTTTCTGTTCTGGCTACTGTTTTCACTCCGTTTCACTGATGTTTTGCTGCTATTTTTAGGCCACTATTTTTTCCATTTAAGGGACTGTTTTGTGGACAATCATCACGGCTGTTTTGGGTGTGTTTTCTGGGCAGTAGAGCTTATTCTGGACAGTTTTAAGGCTTATTGAGTTCGGCAGTTTAAGGCTTATTGGGTGGTAGTTTAAGGCTTATTCGTGAGGTGTGTTGAAGATTTGTTGGAGGGCAGTTTTGGTTTGAGTGAGTGTGTGGCGTGAAGGTTGTGAATCTTTGGGCTGATGCGTACAGGCTATGCAGTGAGGGGGTAGTGTACGCTGTGTGGCTGCTAAAGGCGTAGAGGGACGTGGACCTAGGGGGCTGGTGACTTATTGTTTTACATGTTAGCTAGGGTTTTTGTGGAAGTTAATGGCGTGTTGATGCGTGGAGATAGTGGCTATATTGAAGGCTAGTTGAAGGGAGGCTATGTGGCGTGAAGGGGCAGGTGTTTAGTTGGTTTACCGTGTGCCGTATTAGTGGGTGAATATGTGGCGTGGAGAGAAGGTCAGTTTTGACATTTGTGGCTTAAGGGTTAATGTGTGAATGGAAGGTGAGGTCGGGGGGGGGGGGGGGGGGGGGGGGGGGCGTTGGATGAGGTTTAGTTACTTGAATGGCTATGAGCGGAAGGTGAAGTCAAGGGCACTGTTGCCTGGCTTATTGGCATGAGTGATGAGGCATGTTTTGGTTTGTGATTTGTGAGAATGTTCAAGGGTTGATGATGCAGAGTTTTTTTTTAGGGTTTTCTTTGTGAATTGCCGTGTGAGATGGGAGAAGATGTCTGATGTTGTTTAGGGTTTCATGGTTGTTGTCCATATATGCATGGTTTCTGTGCGTATCTTCTTTAGCTATTAGGGTTTATTTGTTTTGTGGTTTCACGTTAGTGAAAGGAAAGGGCGAAAGAGGAGAGAGCTCCTAGGTTTACACTTGTTGTTTATATAGAGAGAGGGAATGAATTAGAGTTAAATTTGTGCATGTTTTGAAAGGAAAAAAAATCAATTAATTTATATGTGTATTTTATTTTAATTATTTAAGGCAAGACATTATCTAATTTCGGTGGGGAATTATTTTAAATTGGTAGGTGATTTTTAAATTTTGGAAATGATTAATTTTAATTTTGGAATTTAATGTAATTGGATTTTAAATTCAATTTAATTAATTTAATTGGTTTTAATTTAATTTATGAATTTAATTTAATTAAGATTTTAATTTAATTGGTTTTGAATTAATTGGATTTAATTTAGTTCAATTTAATTTTAATTTAATTTGTGACATGTGTTTTAATTATTTTTTGGATTGGGCTTGGGTGAGATGGGCTTGGTGTGTGGTTTGGGGGTTTGGGCTAAGGATGTGTTTTAAAACGGAGGTCCAACAAGTGAGTCCGGAGCTAAACAAGCGAATAAAATCTAACAAAAATATCGATTCCCTTCCGATGATTGTTTCACGCGACTTTCTCGACTTAAAAGGTAGTGTCTCCAAATGAGACTCATCATAGGGACTTACATGTAAAAATACAGTGCCTACAGTCGCCCCCACTTTGATGAGACTTGTGCAGTGTGTGACAATGACAATCCTATCAAAGTACGTGCAATGCATTTTCACTTACCTGGCTCGCCAGCTACCACCTGACTTGCCTGCCGCGTTTGCTGAGTTGATGATGTAGAGACCTCGATCCTGGGACGCATCCCAATAACTGCAACCGACAACGGGGGCCTCGACCCTGGGAAACATCCCAATAGTGATGAAAAAATAGGCCTCGACCTTGGGACGCATCACGAAACTAATGATGTAGTGGGCCAATGACCCTGGGACGCATCCCGATAACTACAACCGACAACAGGGGGCCTTAACCTTGTGACGTATCCCAATACCGTTGACAAAATGGGCCTCCCTGGGATGCATCCCGAAACTAATGATTCCTTAGGACGTATCCCGATAACTGCAACCGACAACGAGGGCCTCGACCCTGGGACGCATCCCAATACCGCTAACAAAATAGGCCTCGACCCTAGGACGCATCTCGAAACTAATGATGTAGGGGGCCAACGACCCTAGGACGCATCCCGATAACTGCAACCGACAACGGGGGCCTCGACCCTGGAACGCATCCCAATACCACTGACAAAATGGGCCTCGACCCTGGAACGCATCCCGAAACTGATGATGATGTGGGTCACGACCCTGGAACGCATCCCCAAAACTTATACTGATGATGATGTAGGCCTCGACCCTGGGACTCATCCCTGAAACTGATACTGATGTGGGCCTCAACCCTGGGACTCATACCCGAAACTGATACTGATGCTGATGTGGGCCTCGACCCTGAGACTCATCCCCAAATCTGATACTGACGCTGATGTGAGTCTCGACCCTGTGACTCATCCCCAAATCTGATATTGATGCTGCTGGCCTCGCCTCCAAGCTGATACTGATGTGGGCCTCGACCCCAAACTGATACTGATGTGGGCCTCGACCCCAATACTGATAATGTGGGCCTCGCCCCCAAGTTGATACTGATACTGATGTGGGCCTCGGCCCCAAACTGATACTAATACTGATGTGTCTCCATACCCGGAATGCCATACCCGGCAAAACTGATACTGATGTCTCCGTACCCGGAGTGCCATACCTGGCAAGACTGCCCGGCTTGTTCATTCCCAAACTGTGTTTCCATTCTCAAAGTGCCATTCTCAGCTTGTCCATTCTCGAACCTTGCTCCATTCTCGGATTATCATTCTCAGCTTGTCCATTCTCGAACCTTGATCTATTCTCGGATTACCATTCTCGGAAAAATTGATACTGAACTAAAGTGAGCCTCGCCCTCAGAGTGCCATACTCGACCAGACTTATTCTGAACTAATGTGGGCTTCACCCCCAGAGTACCATACCCGGCAGAACTAATACTGAACTATGTGGGCCCCGCCCCTAGAGTGCCATACCCGGCAAGACTGATTCTGATAAAGATGTGGGCCTCGCTCCCAGAGTGCCATACCCGACAAGACTGATACTAGTGATGTGATATTATACTACCTCTCATGAGATAATCCTGATAGCTAGACATATTTTCGTCCTCAACGAATGCTTTCGCGTCGAAACCTGAGAACCTTCAAAGTACTTGATACACTCAACTCTGATCCTCTGAAAAGGTAATCTGAACTAGACTCCTAGTGTGTGTGTGTCAAGGCTCTTTCACAGCTTATTCCTTAAGTGAGCCAACTCGATGATTTCATTTCGAAGAATCTGATCGGTGGGTCTAACCAACTTGGAGGTCTCGATCACACTCTGTGATTACTTCATCATACTCAACATGATATGTCTTCTTTACTTTTTCTTTCGTCTCTTTCTTTTCATTCTTTTCATTTTTTCCTTTTTCTTTTTTTTCTTTTTCTCTTTTTCCTTTTTCTTTGACACATCTACCCTTTAAGGTAGCATTCTCCTCATGGTGGTCCTAATACTCGCCCATGGGTAGCTTCACGTTTATCGGTTATAGGTGGTCTATTTTTTCTTTTTCTTCATCGTAGAGTCTCTTTCTTTATTTCCAACCATATCATATTTCGTAGCATAAGTAAACCAAAGTGGACATCCAAGCAAACGGTCATTCACCGATCCATCATCCCTTCGACTAGTCCTCTTGCCAAACTCAGGTTTCCACTGTTGAGATCCCATAATCAAGCGCTCGTGAGTCCAGCTGAGATCAATCCATTCAGAGTATCGGACGAGAGCACATCTCGCACTTATCGTTTCCAATGCTTCTCTCTACAGTAAACAATTTCATCACCGGACATATCTCTAACTATCAAAGATTTCTCTCTCTCTCTCCTTTTTTTTCCACTCATTCCACAGAATTCTTCCGTCATCTACTGATAATGTGGGCTTCGCCCCTTGAGATCCATTCCCGAAACTCAAACTCATGTGGGCCTCGACCCTGGGACTCCTCCCCAAAACTAACACCAATGTGGGCCTCAACCCTCAGATTACTACCCGAATCTAACACCAATATGGCCCTCAGCTCTGGATTATTTCCCGAATCTAATAATGTTCTGTGGCTGTTACTGATTGGCCTGTCTTTGCCGCTTTCTCTTTTTTCTTCTTCAAAACCTGCGAATACAAAACAAAACAAACACACAAAGGAATGCAAAACATGTTACATGTATGTATGCATGCATGAGTTTCCTATCTCGTCGGGTTAGGTCTTCTACCAATTCTCTTAGTAACTGCCCAGTCTTCTCTCATTCAGGCAAAGTACAGCTTCAATCTGTCAATGTTGATCGGCTCAGTGAACTCATTCCCTTCAAAGTCTGACAGTCTCACTGTCCCCATTTCCCAATTTCTGAATGACTATCTTATCTTTTCTGCTTGCTTCTTCCGATGACTCCCTGTGTTCTAAACATCGCGGAGTATCATAGTGCCAGGGTTGAATGCTTTTGTCAAACATACTCATGTTGCAGGTTGAAAGAAAGAGACTCAAGTAAGTAAACGAAATGAACGTCTTTATTCTCATTAAGAAATGGTTCGAACAAGTAGACAAAGTCAAGGTCACTATTATTAATAAATGCTGAATCACAACTGAATGAGATCTGGGAAATAAACATCTCCATAATTTGAAACTTCGTCTCCCCTTTCTTTCTTGCTTCCTTCAACCATCAGATTTTCCAACAGCAGTAATTCTTCTTCCCATTCATTTCCCCTTTTTGTAACCTCCGTCTCGTCACTGTCTGAGAAGTCTTTCCAAAAATCCCTCCTCTGCTCTAGTTTCACCTTTACCACTATTGTCCCGTATCCCCATACGAGAAGTTTGGTGGTTGTGGGTTTGGAAGACAAGGCTGTCGGGTAGGTCGGAGTTCATCATGTAGGTAGGCGGTGAGACGAAGTGATAGTTAGGTAGGCGATTTCTCTGTGTGTTGGGTTGTTCTTTTTCTAGGTAGGGTATTTTGTGGGAATCTATGAGGTTTTGGATCTCGTGCCTAAGGCGGGTACATTTGTTAGTTTCATGGCCTCATTATTGGTGGAAGTAACAGTAAAGATTCAGGTTAAGGTAGCGTGGTACAGGGTTTGCAAGTGGTCTGGGCTCTAAGGGATTTAGGAGTCCTTGCCTCCTCAGCTCTTCAAATACCTCCGATAAAGGTCTACCAAGATTAGAGAATCACCTGCTTCTGATAGGGGCAATCTCAGAAGAAGTGGGCTTGGTCCTTGAAGGTTCCCCAATGGTCTTTCTATTCCGGTCGTACACCTTTCTGTCATTGGCTATGCGGGGTATGATCAAACTGGCCACAACATTAGTCAAAACTTGCAACTGCTCAATAATTTTGATGATACTCGATTCCAACTGATCCATATGGGATACCTCATTTTCTGATTCACTCATGTCTGTTGTTGGTCTTTTTGTGAGTCTTCACTCTTTCCTAACCCAACGGGTATCTATGATGTCTTTTATAGATATAGAGGGTGTTAACAGGATATATGTATGCATGAGATGAATGAGATGCATGCGATACAAGAAATATATCAACTTATTAAAATTTCCACACAAATCGGCACATAATCATTTTAGAAGCTTTTGGGCTAACTATCATAGGAGTGAACTCGTCCCAGTTTAAATGGCCCAACAAGCTCACATCTCATGGCAAGAAGTCCAACCGTATTCAAATGATAATGTTCCTAAACACAAACATAAATGGCCATTGGCATTTTAGAAGCTTTTGGCCCAATCATCATAAGATACATTCTTGTCCCAGTTTAAATGGCCCAACAAGCCCATACCTCATGACAAAAGGTCCGAATGGATCCAAACGATAATGTTCTCAAACACAAGCACAAAGGGACAATTACTATGGTCACATAACTATAGTTCATCTGTGGATTATAGGAGTGTAGACAAAGACTCTCGCTGACAAAGGATTGCCCACAACTAGGACTCCCCACTCAAGGGTTCGAGCGACCAAGTGAGCGCACATTTTTTATACCTTACGGTACGTGTCAACGAGTTATGGTGTGTGACTAACTGTCAAATGGATTTCCCGTTGTAGATTCCCCAGAGGGAGGGCGGAGCGAGGCTATCTAAAGTACCTAAGCCTCTTAGGCTCTTATAACTTGGTGTCAGGAATAAACAACGAGTCCTCCAAACTAGTATGTCACAACGAGCTACAAGTAATGATTATCTCGATGCCTTCATAGCTTTCCTTATGAAAAAGGTAGTGAGTAGTGAGTGAAGGAAGACATCGAACCATCACCTAGCCTTAACAATGCCTTTGATTACACCCCTTTCAACCCACTACAGGAACGGTTAACTACAAGCACAAATCATAATATTACAAGACATTATTTCGGGGCCGATTCTCTATCCCCAGTGAAGTCTCCAGACTGTGGGAACATAGAAGCTGGGCGACGCATACTGTTCCGGGCTCGCGGCTAGGTTGGGAGAGTATGGAGTAGCCTGCGGGGGACTAAACCGAAGAATAAATGAGTCACCACCCGATGTGAACCGGGAAAATGATTTAAGGTCGCACTCAGCCCTCGAAAGGGAAGACCTCAAACCGTTGGGTTTGGAATGGTCCCTTACTTTTTCCACTTATAATAAAATAATTTGTGCAATAGTTTAATCGAATATAGCAATATATATTCCTAAGGGTATTCCATTTCTAAGTTCACATGCATAAATCAAAATCATCTAAGTTCATATGTAACACAATTTCATATTTATATACAACCTATTTGCATATAATCTATGTCCAAATTTGTAGGCATAAAGATGATCTGACATACGGCAAGTATATAACTTCATAAACATGTAACATTCATGAATACAGAAATGCAAATAAGCCATAATTATATACGCATGCATAAAAATGAATCGGAATAACGGAGAGCATGTAATCTTATAAACATATCATATTAACCAATGCAAAAAAAAACATAAACAAAGAAGCATACATAATGAGAGAGACAACAATTAAGTGCATAATGTAAAGAGACAATCAAAGAGGCAATTGGACATCAAAATAAACGTGCCATGATGCGATTTGGAAGAAATAATGGAGATGAAAGAAAAGAGATGCGACATATGCCCAGATCTATATAGGACCTCAAGTGTCCGATTGAACGTATCTCATATTAAATTGAATGCACTTTGTCCGACGCGGCGAAGTATCGTGGTAAAGGTAGACCGTAGGCTTTTTATCCCTCGAAATAGAGGACCTTTAATCCAACTTACTAAGCCCATGTGCAATGCAACATGATGTATGATTATGTAAGAAGATGACATACAAAGAAAAGAAAATAGTGAAATAAAAGGCGCGACGAAGTATCATGGTAAAGGTAGACCATAGGCTTTTTATCCCTCGAAATAGAGGACCTTTAATCCAACTAACTAAGCCCATGCGCATCACATCAAAATGCATATAAAAGTAAAGACAACAATATCGGACTTCATATACCCGATTGAACACATCTTACAGCCAACCAAATATACATCATCCGACGAGACAAAGCATCGTGGTAAGGGATTTTAACCCCTCGAAATAGAGGACCTTTAATCCAACTTACTAAGCCCATGCTCTAATAACATAATGCATATAAAAATAAAGACAACAATATCGGACTTCGTATACCTGATTGAACACATCTTACATCCAACCGAATATACATCATCTGGCGCGGGAAAGCATCACGGTAAAAGATTTTAACCCATCGAAATGGAGGACCTTTAACCCAACTTACTAAGCCCATGCGCTTTATCTCATCATTACACAAACAAATAACATGCAGAAATTAAATAACGATAATAAACAAATCAAGATAACATGAAATAAAATATGTGCCATATACTCAAGTGGTACGTGGAATTGTCTCCCAAGTACAGACCGTACTATCATCCATTCAGATTCGACTACGGAATTTATGTCTGGGTTTCCATCCTATATACCACAAGAAACGATATATTTTCGTTCATTCAAGGGCCACAACACATATTATCCACAAACGACTCTCATGCGAATAAAAATCAATAAATAATTAAAATACGTATAAAGCAAATGGGAAAGGTACCCTCAGGTCTAGACTTTTATGTCAACTTTCGGACTTGCGTTACATGGTGATCGTAAGGGCTAAAGCTCCGCAACTTTTCTAGTTCACTGGTTCACATCTTTCCTCGCTGTTTCGCTGTTCGGGCTGCTGTTTTCACTCCATTTCACTGATGTTTTGCTACTGTTTTTAGGCCACTGTTTTTTCCATTTAAGGGACTATTTTGCGGGCAATCTTCATGGCAGTTTTGGGTGTGTTTTCTGGATAGTTTTAGGGCTTATTCTGGACAGTTTTAAGGCTTATTGAGTTCGGCAGTTTAAGGCTTATTCGTGAAGTGTGTTGAAGGCTTGTTGGAGGGCAGTTTTGGTTTTAGTGAGTGTGTGGAATGAAGGTTGTGAATCTTTAGGCTGATGTGTGCAGGTTTTCCAGTGAGGGGGTAGTGTACGCTATGTGGCTGCTAAAGGCATAGGGGGACGTGGACGTGGGGGACTGGTGACTTGTTGTTTGCGTATTAGCTAGGGTTGTTGTGGCAGTTAATGGCGTGTTGATGCGTGGAGATAGTGGCTATATTGAAGGCTAGTTGAAGGGAGGCTATGTGGCGTGAAGAGGCAGATGTTTAGTTGGTTTGCCGTGTGCTGTATGAATGGGTGAATATGTGGCGTGGAGAGAAGGTCAGTTTTGACATTTATGGATTAAGGTTTAATGCGTGAATTGCTGTGAGTGGAAGGTGAGGTCGGGGGGGGGGGGGGACGACGTTGGATGAGGTTTAGTTACTTGAATGACTATGAGCGAATGTGAAGTTAGGGGCACTGTTGCGTGGCTTATTGGCGTGAGTGATGAGGCAAGTTTTGGTTTGTGATTTGTGAGAATGTTCAAGGGTTGATGATGTAGTGTTTTGTTTAGGGTTTTCTTTCTGAATTGCCGCGTGAGAGATGAGAGAAGATGTCTGGTGTTGTTTAGGGTTTCATGGCTGTCGTCCATATATGCATGGTTTCTGTGCGTGTCTTCTTTAGCTATTAGGGTTTATTTGTTTTGTGGTTTCACGTTAGTGTGAGGGAAGGGCGAGAGAGGAGAGAGCTCCTAGGGTTTACACTTGTTGTTGTTTATATAGAGAGATGGAATGAATTAGGGTTAAGTTTGTGCATGTTTTGAAAGGAAACAAAATCAATTAATTTATATGTGTATTTTATTTTAATTATTTAATGCAAGACATTATCTAATTTTGGCGGGGAATTATTTTAAATTGGTAGGTGATTTTTAAATTTTCGAAATGATTAATTTTAATTTTGGAATTTAAAGTAATTGAATTTTAAATTCAATTTAATTAATTTAATTGGTTTTAATTTAATTTGTGAATTTAATTTAATTAAGATTTCAATTAATTGATTTTGAATTAATTGGATTTAATTTAGTTCAATTTAATTTGTGACATGTCTTTTAATTATTATTTGGATTGGGCTTGGGTGAGATGGGCTTGGTGTGTGGTTTGGGGGTTTGGGCTAAGGATGTTTTTTAAAAATGAGGTCCAACAAGTGAGCACGGAGCTAAACAAGCGAATAAAATCTAACAAAAATACTGATTCCCTTCAGACGATCGTTTCACGCGACTTCCTCGACTTAAAAGGTAGTGTCTCCAAATGAGACTCATTATAGGGACTTACATGCAAAAATACATTACCTACAACTATACTTTGGTTTCCCTAGGATAACCTACAATTAGGCACTTACCCGATTTGGGTTCTAGTTTGGTATCATCCAAACGTATGCCTAGCATACCCAAATCTACAGGAATTAGAAAACCCGGTTTCTTTCCCGTTCATATCTAATATGAAGTCTGTCAAACAGATTTTCATGGAACCTTATTCAAAATAAGTATTGCACTGTTAATTCTTATCCTTTCGAAGGAAAATGGTAGCTCAGAGCGACTCATTATTAACCTTATCATGTCTAACAAAATTCGGTTTCTCCATTCGGACACACCGTCAAATTGACGTGTTCCAGGAGGAGTACTCATTGAAAGAATACTATACTCTTTCAAGTATTTGGAGAAAATTTACTGCTTAATTATGTTCATCATGGTCTAACCATGATGATATTAATACTTTAGCCGATCTGTTTGTCTACTTCGTGTCGAAACTCTAAAAGTTTCCGATTTGTGTTTCAAAAGAAACACATAACCATCACGTGATGCCACATCCGTAATGGTCACGAAATATTAATATCCATATCTAGCCTAGCTAGACATGGGCCCACTTATGTCACTATGAACGAGGGCTAACAGATCGATGGCACTTACAATTTTACCAAGTAAAAGGTATTTTAGGTATTTTACCTATTAAACTAGATTCATAGACATCATTTGAATAGAATCAAATATGTCCTAGTATCCACTCTTCAAAAGTGTGGATATACGAGTCTTGTTTAATGTGTCCCAGACAACACTGCCACAAATTAGTCTTATCTGATCAAATCAGTTTGAGCTATTGTTTTTGTCATGTTATATGTTTGAGATTTATTTATATTCAAAATATAAATACTTTTATTCACATCTAATGTGTTTATCTCAATATCATCTTTATAAAATAAAACACTTTAGTGTTCTAGAATATAAGGTATACTCGCAACGAGTATACTCGATATAAAGATAATGTTTCTAGTCAAACTAGGTACATTATAACAGTTTCCTAATTTTAGTACACACTCTAAGAGTAGTCCAATTTAGGTATCTACGGTTAAAACAGCGACTTTCGTCATGTTCTTATCTGAAGTCAGTATCCTGCTCATTGCAGACTCTGCACATCAGTACATATATTTATGTACCACTATTTAGTATCTAAAATCCAATTTTAATACTAGTGGTGAACATATTTATGACAAACATACTTGAAGTCAGAGCCTTGCCCTGCCTTCTATTCCTTCATGTCTGCCTTGTGTATACGGCAGTCACGCTTCAGTGACCTGTTTGCCACTGTTTAGACAGACATCTTGGGATATGTCATTTATCTTCCTAGAAGATTATATTGATTTTACCTTTGCATTTTTCCACATTCTAGAAGCCTTTGGCCAAGCCTTGGGTTTCTAGAATATCGAAGTAAGGTACGCCTTGCGCTTCTTGCCTTATTACAAACTTTGGCTTTGTCTCCTTGAGAATAGCCATTGACTCTCCAAGAGTTAAAAATTACAATTAACACTTCTAAGATCTAAATATAAATCTATAAAGAACCTTCAATTTCATTTTCATACTTGAAGGATCTAATCCTCAGTTCTGATTAAGAAATTAATGAGTCTTTCCGGCAAGCATAACAGATTAAGCACTAAAGTTATCATCACATGAATATTCCAAATATCATGTTCTACTATTTGTTTAACTCCAGGCTTAGGCCAAGATGTTATTTTATCAAATAAAATAATTTCTCGGTACTTAGGACTATCCTAAGGTTCTTTTCCCAATCTGAAAAATAAAGTCATTTAAACACAGTTCCTTAGGATTATGTTTTAAAACACTAATCTTCAATTTTATCTTGATTATAATAGTCCAACTATTTAATCAACGATTTCAGATGCTTTTAAATATAATGATTACTATAGTTCAACTACATAATCAACTATACTTTAAATTTTTACATTCAATTATATTGATTACTATAATCCAATTATAAAATCAACTATTAATTTAAATAGTTTGAATACAGTCCAACTGCTTTAAATAACGATTTAAATATTAGTCCAACTAACATTTAATTTATTTGACGAAAAATTTGATATGAGCGCGTATGGCAAGTAACTAAACGAATATTACAAATCTAGTACGAGCCTCTAACTAATTTTCGGCGAGCCTCTAACACTCTATCGAGTACTTGGGAAACCGTGTTTCCTAGTGGGTTAGGATCCTGTTAAATAACACACAATCTTGATTTTGGCCAACAAATTGTATGATATTTAACTAGGTAGATCTCTAAGATCAATTGGATCTCATCCAATTACTAGATCCAATAGGTGGAACATCCAAGTCCGAAACATATATCTTATATATGCCAATATATCCAATATATTCCCTACCTTTTTCCTCTGAATCAATTAAGCCTTGGCTTTGGCACAACAAACTTAATGATCCCAGTTAAGCGGAACCCATTGACCATGGAAAGCTTCGTATCAATGTCGATGGACAAGAAGTGATCTTGACTTTGGCCAACAAATCACGACTTGGACAAGACACCAATATGGAACAAAGCTCTAGTGATTCAAACACATCCTCGATGGACAAAGGCCTTGACTTTGGCAAACAAGCCAATGCTAGTCTTGGATCTTGAGTAAGAATCACTCAATGGAAGGAAAAACACTTAATATTTAGTGAGGGTTTTTCGCGTGCAAATTGGCAACCAATTTATTATCTTTGTTAAGGTCTCAACATCATACACCCTTAAACATGCATTCTAAATACATAATAAAGCGCGTATAAATAAAATAATAATGATATGCAAATGGATACTCAAACACATTGATCCTAGATCAAATCTCTCCTTTTCCTCTCTCCGCTAGCACAAGTATTTACTTCTACCCGTTACACTACACTTATAAAGAAACCTCATTTACATTGAGGGGAATAGGTGAGAAGAGAAATACAAAGAGTAAGGAGGTAGTAGGCTGGACACGCAGGTCCAATTTAATAAATTCCAAATTTATTACAACAATTTCTAAAATTACCCCACCCATCTAATATCCATCCGATATATACATTATTCATGCATCGCAACCATGTATTCACACAAGCATGCTATCAATCAATCTAATCCAATTAATTAATCTGATAATTAATGACCATCCAATAATGTTCAAACAACGATTTGATTTTGCACGAGTCAAACTCGTTTTGCGAATAAGTACTCAAAGTACGAATTCTTGAATTAAATTAAACTACATAATTAAATCCAATTCAATTTGTATTCAATACTAATTCGTTATTTAATTCCAAATTAAATATTACACTTTATTAATGAACCTTTGTGACTTAGATTCCAAATCTAATCATTACGGGTCTCAAAGCCCGATTAACATCCAATATCGTTTAATTAACGTCCAATGGGCTTTTAATTAATTTCTTAAGGCGTGGGCTTCGGCAACCAAAGCCCAATCAAGGAATAACCCCATAAGCCTAGAAATCAATTTCGGCCCATTAGGTCCAATTAAACTTTAAAGGCCCATTAAGTCATAATTGGACTTTATGGAAATGGTTTTGGGCCCAATTGGATCCAACCAATTTGTCAACCAATCTTGGTACCACCAAGCCCATTAAGCCCAATTTCAACTTTACAAGCCCAAATCCAATTTAAGCCCATTAATTTAATTTCGAAAAATTCCAAATTTCTTAATCAAATTAATTAAAGTGTATAACATAATTAATTACCCTAATTTCAATATTTCCAAAACACCAATTAGCCAAATTAATCATGCTAATCAATATTAAATCATGTCCAACACAATTTATCAAAAATCAAACCCATATCATGCTATACATGTCTCGGCAATATGGGGTTTTCAAAATCGATTCAGTTTCAATCAAATTAAATCCACAATCAACATTTCCCAAATGATTCTAACTCATCCAATGAACAAAAAATCAAAAATTCCAAGACATTTAGGGCATAGTTCAATTCGGCCAAGCCTAATTATTGGGCAAAAATTGTTCCAAACAATATTTCAAGAAATTGATCCAATCAAACTTCAATTTAACTACATTTAAGCATACTCAATCATCCAATTTCATTAAATCATGCTCAAATACATTTTACCTAATTTTAACCCTAAATCAAGTTTCATGCTTTTATTCGAGTTTCTACGGTCCCGAGGATCGATTAACAAGCATAAAACAACATGTGAATACATCGAGGAAGTTGCGGAATACTTACATCAAGCGGTTGAGTGATGCGACGAAGAAAAAATATCTTTTTATGCCCTTTTAGAAGCTCGGCAGTGAGCAATATATTCCTCCTCCATTTTCGATTTTAGCATGATCCATCAAGCTCCAAGCTTTATTTGGACATTCCTAGCTCACAAGTGGGTTTCCCTATCACCTACGGACGACTACGGATGTGTGCTAGTACCTTGATTTTGCAACAAAATCATCTCTTTGCCCCTCCTATAGCTCTCGGTAGTGAGCATTATATAAGAGAAGAAGTAGAGTCCATTGGGCGAGTGAGAGAGTAAGAGAAAGAGAGAGAAAGTGTTATATGTTGGTTGTTGACAATTGTGTATCTAATACACATAGATTGATTTTCAAAAAATCAATTAATTGAATTCAAAAATCAAAACGTATACCAAACATTTAAAATAATAATATATGTCAATCAAGCTTTCAAAAAGCTTTCCAACCACTTCCATCAAGTCACATCACTCAATCCATCAAGTGACAAGTTGTCACATCACTCAAAGTGACTAATGATTTGACAGTTGATGTGACTTGCGGGCCGCACTTGAATTCTTAATGCGAGTGCGTTTGCAAACACTCTCGGGCTCAGGTTCGCTAATTCCAAATTAACGAATTTTTCGTTGTGATGTAATTAAATCTAATTTAATTAAATAATCATGCCTAGCACAATTACTATTCACGTCGCTAACGAATTAATTCTAAATTAATTCATTCGCCCAAATTAAAATCTATTTTTAATTCCTCTTCGAAATCCAATTTCGTATAATATATCGAATATATTATTTTATCGATTAATTCCAAATTAATCATTTCTTCCTTTAAATAATATTTTATCCTAGATAAAATATCTTCGTAATTAATCCCAGATTAATTTTCTCTCTCATCTAATTAATCCCATATTAATTAAAGTGCGAGTAATACGTCATCGGTGAATCTTCGGGAAGCGACCCATGAGATCCCCGGATATGTTGGCAGTAAATACGGTTATTGGACTATCCGAATAAGTACGTACCAAGTACAATGTTTTTATTGATTTACAAGACAAGGTTGGCTTCTAGCAAAGCGCCATGCCTACCCAATTCTTCAGAAATATGCTTACAGGAATAAGCGATCTATATCAGGCGTAGTATACGTAGTATCGTGTATGTTGATCCAGTATCGGATGTCACATGCTAGGCCTAGGGCTGGAATTGTGTCTGCCCCGTACGAAGCACATGTCGGATGTCTGGTAGCTAATCTCTATAATCGGATATACATGACCTAGTCATAATATCCCGATGACTGCAGTACTTAAGAGTACTAGTACCGTATCCTACATGACATCATCTCCACTATGACTGGAGTGATACTTCCATCTTGACATCACACCCAATACACTACGATTCTCAATATGCCCAACAGAGGCGTACACAGAACTTGTTAAAGCCTTGGACGACCAAAACCAAAGCATATTGATTGTCGCAAGTATTAGCGGTGCAAGTCTCAGGTTAAGACCAAATACACCTACCATGATTTCGGACTTCCATAGACACATAGTCATACTACCAATGGAATTACGAATGGGTCTATCTAGAGCGAAGCTGTTTCCGTACTATCGGTAAAACACAACCTCCTATTACACTTGCATGAGTATCCAATACCCAAATATATGAGAACTATGCTATTGTGCCCTCACAACGCGCACAAGTATAATACTAGTCTTTTACGCATTTATCGATGTCTAATCTCGATAATACTCTGACTAGGGATATTTAATGATTATACCTTCGTGGATTGATACTGTCTCATATCATCTCAATCAAAAAACTAATCATTAGGGCCTCCTATCATTTATACATCTAGGTGATCTAATAAAAAATGATAAGAGAGCAATCTCCTTTGTCACATAGTTAATTTGTACAACAACACCATGATCTGTACAAATAGTGACGCTATGAGTCATAACTGTCCAACATTGTCATGCACGAGGACCATAACCCAACTTATCATTATTAAAATACTTTAGTATACAAACATAACAGAACTCATAATGACTTAACTACACTAGTGTATATATGCAACTTTACTTTGACTCTGATTGGACTCTCGTGCTATCTGACTCTGTGCTGGTGGACTCCATCTCATTAGTATCCATCCCCCTGAGCTCATCCTCCGAGAAACCTACAAAATACAAAGATTGGGGTGGGTGTTAGATCGCTATACGATCTAAGTGAGTGGACAAAACTGAAAACTAATATGAAAACTTTTTTAGTTTTAAAATCTAGGTTCTAAAACATCTTTTATTTGAAAAACTCTACTTTTGAAAACTTTCTTGAAAACCATACTTTTCTTTTATCTGAAAACATTTTTTTCTGAAAACTTTTGAAAAATATGCTCTGATACTCTACGCCCAAGAAACGACTCAACTAAACATGTCTGGGAATAACTCAACTGGGACTCTGAAACTGGTGGTACTCTATGCCCAGGAAAATGAATCAACTGGGCATCTCTGAAACTGGTGGTGCCCTACGCCCAGGAAAACGACTCAACTGGATGTTGAGCTCTACGCCAGGAAAATGACTCAATTGGACGTAGCCGCAACTAGAATTGGGGGTATGGATCTATGCTACCACCGAAGCTCTGAACTAGAGTCCAGGTACACGATCCTATGCCGTCATCCTTGCTCTACATATGCACATGTCCTCTGTATCCGTCGATTCTAATTGTATCTCAAGTAACATACTGGGGTGAGTTTTTACCTCATGCCCCGAAAACATGAAAGTCATACTTTAAATCCCTAAACTCTAAACAATTTTTTCTGAAAATCTTTTACTTTCTCAAAACATAACTGTATATAAACAATAACTGAAAAAGAAATCTTCTAACGCCCTAAACCATGAAAATATAAGTTTGAACAATTATAACAATATAAAAATCAGTTTAAAGGAAAAGTATTCACTCACTGTATTTGAATCTGACTGGTACTGGATCCTTGGTCGAAGGAGAATGGTGTTCCTGTAGATAACCTATGATCGAAATTTAATTAGAATCAATGTAGTAAAATAACCCTGATATTTTTAATACTTAAAGATCCATCTGTATATTATATATGCAAGGCTTATGATGATCATAATTTGATATAGGGTGTGTGTATAAACTGATACAAGTCCCTAGGGGCGGCCTCTAACGCTCTAGGGCAGAACTGTGGTGTTAAAACTGAATTGGTGAGATTTTGGTCTCGTGTCATGACGTAAGATGGACTGCATAATACGACACGCGGTGTCTAGAATCCAGTCATCTTCTTCCTCTCGCGTCGCGACGCATCCTGCATTTCCAGGTTGCTGATTTCTTCTTCCAAGCTCATCTAAAACTCAATTCATCCAATTTCACCTCATATCTATGCTTCCATACTTCAAACCAAAATACAATACATCATCCTACACGTTTTTTAATATACATTAAACCCCTAATTATCCATTAAAACAACTTCTAATCACTTTATCAAGTTTTACCCCAAACCCACAAGTTGAGAATTATCAATGTTTCCATGGTTTTTAATGTCAAAATTTCACACTTCCATTTTCACTATCAAGCTCCAAACTTGATATAAACACTAACTTATCAAAACTAACAAAATTTATGATTTGGGTCATGAAATCTTACCTTTCTTTCCTACTTGATTTGTTCATTCTCCAAATCTTTCATGCCCAACTTGCTTATCATTTTTCCTTTCCTTCTTTCTCTCATTCTTCTTTTCTTTCTTTCTTCCACCTCTTTTCGTTCTTTTCTTTCTTCTTTCTTTTCTCCTTCTCCATCTCACGTTACTGCCTTTTTTAGCTCCCAAATTTGTGATTTATGAATAGTTCTTACTTTGTATAGTGGGGGTGCGTTAGATATTTTGTAAGTTGTGGAAGTGTGCAGAAAAAGGTAGAAAGTTTGAGATTTCAACTTTTAACCCCGAAATTACTATTCATTCGAATATTAACTCGTATTTTTGACCAGCTTATGTTCCGAATTTGGAAAAATATTCAACGTGGAAGTTGTAGGTGTCGATCTTAGCTTTCCGATGATATAAATTGCATAAAAATCAGAGATTGTATGAAAATGTTAAGCCCCAAATACCATGGGCGGTCCAAAGGAAATACGGTACAGTCTCGTCTCTGGACTTCAAGAAATTTACCGATCATCCCTAAAGTCATTCTACGAGCATATTTGAGTCATAATATAATTTATTTTACGTGCATTCATCCCGTATGTGACAGTATCACTGTAGGTAGTAGTAAAAACTACCGGTCGTTGCACATATTTTATAAGAGTGATGCTTCAATGGACCATGTGTTACTTCCCCCGTGACTGTAAGCCTTTTAAATACTAGAAATTGTTGTTGTCTACATGGGAACTTTTTATTGGAGCTATTGGGGCAAGTGTGTGTCCAAAAAACTTTTGGAGAGATTGCATGACAATCCAAGTAATTGTAACACTCAAAATTTCTCCATTTGGTTTAATTAGAATTTTGGACTTGGGGGCTGCGGCGCCAAAACTACTGGACTTTGTATGGGGACGTGCAAGCGTCGCGGTGTTAAGAAGTTGGGAGCCACGGCGCTAGTGATTCTTTTCACTAGTTCATACGTCTTGCATCTCTGCTATTCCCGCGTGTTTCCGATGCATCCGTATGTTCTCAAAACATGTACAAATACCCCAAGATCCATATATGAATGGTCCCTACAAATAAAACATAAAAGAACTATAAAATATATTAAATGATACAGAAACTAAACAAAATAGTAAGCTATGAATGCAGAAATTAGTGGGTATAAACCACATTTATCAAACACCCCCAAACTTAAGAATTTGTTAGTCCCGAGCAAAAAATTAAATAAAAACTAATTAAATAAAATTAACTAGGCCATTTTCATAGGGATCACAATTGCATTTAGCGTATGTAACAAGTCTTTAAACCTCTAGGCGGCCCTAGTGCACGAGTTATAGTCTCGTGAGGGCTTACAGTAACGACACCCACAAACGTCATTCACACACAATCATGCAAAAATATAAAATTAATAAAAAGCAATTAAAATAATCTCGATAGTTATGCATAAAATTATCCTCAAAGAATGTTTATTAATGAAATTAGAGAACCGTCAAAGTACTCAACACAATATAAATCCAATTTCTTGAATAAATTATCTAAGCCAGACTCATAATATGTGTGTGTACAAGTTTATTCATACCTCAACTCATAAGTAAGCTAACTCGATGATTTTGTCTCAAAAATTGAGATCCGATGGGTCAAACCAACCTAGATATCTCAGATTTATTCTGCATTTGTCTTTCTTTGCTCTATATGGTATGATTTTATTTTCTTTTATTTTCTATTTCTTTCAACGCACATACCTTTTAAGATAACATTTCTCCTAATGGTGGTCCTAACACTCGTCCATAGGAGCTTCACGTTTGTCAGTTATAGGTGATTTCTTTTTCTTATTATACCTTACATCATAATTGTTGGGTTTCTAGGTTAGTCTCAAGATCATTCAAGCATAGAAATGGAATGAATACACATAAGAAGTATGACGGAATCATACTTACAAAGATTGGCTTTGGATGCGAAGAATCAATAAAAACTTTGCCTTTGTAGAAGCTATCGGCCAAGGCTCTATTTTGTTGATGAAGATGATCAAGCTCCAAGCTTTAAATGGATTCCAAGCTCTTAGATTATTTTCTCTAACACCTTGTATAGATTCCTTGAATGTGATAGCAAGTTAGGAAGAAAAACAATTCTTCTTCCTCCTCCAAGAAGCTCACGGCAATGGCTTTGTTTAGGAGAGAGAGATTTTTCATTTTTTATGTTTGTTTTCTAAAAACATTAATGAAAATCCTTTACCAAAATTTGGTATATCCTTTCCAAAAGTCAACCAAAATTTTGGCTCCAAAATTGCATTAAATGCCCACACCAACCAACATCATGAATAGTGACAGCATGTCACTCACCAAAAAGGTGACTTGATGTCTATCACTAAAGTGACAAGTGATATGACTCGCGGGCCCCACTTGATTCGAAATCGGAGTGGGTCCGCAAACACTCCCAGTCTCGGGTTCACTATTTCCGAATTAACGAACTTTCGTCGCGACGTAATTAAATAATTATGCATAGTAAGATTACTATTCACGTCGCTAACGAATTAATTCTAAATTAACTCGTTTGCCCGAATTAAAATCCATTTTAATTCCGCGTCGAAATCTAATTTTGATTAATATATCGAATATATTATTTTATCGATTAATTCTACATTAATCGTTTCTCTCTCTTCAAATAGTATTTTATCCCAGATAAAATCTCTTCGTTATTAATCCCAGATTAATTAAGTTTGAATCATACGTCATCGGTGAATCTTCGGGAGGTGACCCAAGAGATCCCTAGATATGTTGGCAGTAAATCCGGTCGTCGGACTATCTGAACACGTACGTACCTTATACTATATTTTTACTGATTTACGAGACATGGTTGGCTTCTAGCAAAGCAACGTGCCTACCCAATTCTCCAGAAATATTCTTAATGGAATATACGATCTTTGTCAGGCGTAGTATATGTAGTATTGCGTATAGCGATCTAGTATCATATTTCACATGCAAGACCTAGGGCTGGAATAGTGTTTGCCCCGTATGAAGCATATATCGGATATCTAACAACTAGTCTCTTTAATCGGATAATCATGACTGAGTCATATTATCCCGATGGTTGCAACACAATAGAGAACCAGTTCTGTATCCCTGCGTGATCATCATCTCCATATGACTGAAGTGATACTTCCGTCTTGACATCACATCCAATACAGTACGATTCTCAATAAACCCAGAAGAGGCGTATACAGAACCTGTTAAAGTCATGGACGACCAAAACTAAAGCGTATCAATTGTCGCAAGCAGTAGCGATGCAAGTCTCAGGTTAAGACCAAATACACCTACCCTGATGCGGATTCCCATAGACACATAGTCACACTACCAATGGAATTTCGCGGGGTCTATCCAGAGCGAAGCTGTTTCCGTACCATCGGTAAACACAACCTCCTACCGCAATTGCATAAGTATCATATACTTAAATATATGAGAACTATGCTGTTACGCTTTCATAACCGCACAAGTGCAATACTAGTCTATTCTGCATTATCGATGTCCAATCTCGATAATACTACGACTAGGGATGTTTTAATGATTAAACCATTTTGAATTGATACTGTCTCATATCTTATCAATTCGGAACTAATCATAAGGAATTTTACCATTTATATATCCAAGTAAATAAATTACAAAATGATAAAAGGAAATTTCCATTGCTACATAGTTAATTTGTACAAAAACCACAATGTCTTTTACAAATAGTGAGGCTATGGGTCATAACTGTCCAACAATAATGGCACAAAACACTCCACCAAAATGGCACAAAACACTTTGACAATTTTTATTTTTGATATAACACAATTTCATATTTTTCATCAATTTCGATCATGAAAACTTCAGAATTCGAAATTTCTACGAGCGGCAAAGGTGTATATATTTGAATCTTCTTTAATTTGGAACTTGAATCATCTCAATCCGATATCAGAATAAAATATTATGGCCAAAATACGAAAAGTACGCCAAACTGAAATTTCCAAAATTGTACTTCGTTAGAACGCCATTTCAAGTTTCCAACCTCCAAAATCTATATGTCAAGTCCATTTTTTGCCATTATTTGTTCCATATTTCGTCCTGATTGATTCCATTGAGTCCAGATTTATTTTATATGCAAAATATTCATAAAACTCGAGAAACTAAACGAATTATTAAGTAAAAGGGCGGTAAATATTGATATATTTTCCGCTCATCAATAAATAACATGCAAATAATAAATAAACAAATGCAAGGGTTGCCTCCCCACTAGTGTTAAGTTTAACGGCTTCTGTCAAACGCAACCACCCAAATGGTGGTCATGGTAGCTTATTCTTTTATATCAACTCGCTGCTTTGACATGAAAATGATAGCTTGGCGGCTGTGGCAGTTTATCCAAATATCCCTTACTGCTGCTTGGTCATGGAGGACGTAATTTGTCCAAACTGTGTTTCTAAAGACTTTATTGTTGCCTCGATATTTTCCACGTATGTCTCAATATTTTCTAGCCTTGACTCATTCTTGTCAAACCTCGTTGAATTATTAGCAACAAACGTTCTCATGAAATCTTCTAAGGAATATTTCTGCTCAGCTCTTTGATAGTCAAAGCCAGATGAAGGTTGCAAGGTATTTTCTGTATTAGCATATGACAGGTATGGATGATATCGGTTAGGCACAGAGTTGCCTTTATAGTTGTTGAAGTTTCGATTGTTCATATATTAGACTTGCCCAAAGTTCGGGTCTCCTTCCAATAATCGAATATTTATGGCTATTGCTGATTTAATAGATGGTACTCGTGGATTTATTAGGGCTGCTACTTGAGTCGATAGGGTGGAAATCTGAGCTGTAAGTGCCACAAGAGGGTCCACTTCATATATTCGAGCCACTTTGGTCATCGTAAACTTGGCCATTGAAAATGGTTAATTGCCATTTCTTCTAACAGATTATAGGCATCCTCGGTTGATTTCTTGAATAGAGCTCCCCCAGTTGCTGCATCAATCACAGTCTTTATTGAACTATTCAGCCCATTATAGAGCAATAAATCTGGACCTAGTCCGCATAATCGTGTTGTAGGAATCTTTGTAGTAGATCCTTAAAGCGCTCTCATGCTTCATACAAAGTCTCAGTCTCCAGCTGCTTAAATATACTGATTTCTGCCCTCAGTTGAGCTAATTTAGCTGGTGAAAAAATCTCTTAAGAAATTTTGTGGCCATATCCTGCCACGTCATGATACTCCCCGTCTGTATTGATTGCAACCAATATTACGCTTTATCCCATAAATATAATGGGAATAAGCATAGTCTGATAGCCTCTTTACTTACGCCATTCATCTTTATGGTATCTGCGATCTCCAGGAACATCCTTATATGCAAGTTGAGATCCTCTACAGCTGAACCCCCAAACTGATTTCTTTGTACCATGTTGATCAACGAAAGTTTTAGCTCAAAAATATTGGCATTGATTGGTTGATGGGTAATCCCAGAATAGGTATCATCAATGACCGGCTTGAATTGATATTTGATTACCACCTGGCGTGGGTTATTCTCTCTGTTTTCAGTCGTCATTGTTTCATTTTCAATTTTTCCTTCTTTCCTTAGTCTCCTCGCTATTCTTTCTTTTTTTTTTGGAACAAATAGGAGCTAGTCGAGACTTGTGGATTTTCCCATTCACTGAAGCACCAAAAGAAAAGGAAAAAAAATCAATAAATAAAATACAAATAAAATAAATAAATAAATAAATAAAAAATAAAAGATAAAAATCTAAATTAAAACTGAGATGATTGGTAGTGGTATTAATGTGAATTAAACAAACAATCCACAACAACGACACCAAAAACTTGTTGTGATAATTTATATCGTACCGTAAGTGTAGAGTGTCAAATTTTAGTAAAAATAAGTTAAGAGTGTCGAACCCATAGGGATTGTGTTAAACTCACACTAAATACTAAAATTGATAATCCTAACTTTATTTAGAAGATAAAAAAATAAAGATTTTAATTGATAAATAATATATACAAATATTCAGATAGAATGAACTAATACGATAGAGATTCTAGAGTCTGATTTCATCTAGCTATCTCCTATATATTTGTCATGTCAATTAATCTCTGTGCAGTTATATTGTTTATAAGTCAAGACTCCGAAAATATCCACTCCATCTCTCCATTTCAGGAAAATATCATTAACTACAGACTTCGATATCTCTATAAAAATCTAGTACTTAACAACTCGTTACGCTTTATGATTCTATATTAATGACTTTAAAGGAACTTATATATTCTCTCGATCTTTATAAAACTCCTAGGTTATATTCTTAGATCTATTCAAATCACATCTCTCGAGTGATAAATTCGAAACATTCATCATCTTAATTTTGGCCAGCAACAAAAAGCATTAAACTCAAAATAATATAAATAAATTTAATAAAAATTCATAACAAAATCAACAATCAATATAAAGGTTCAAACATCAGTTACATCATTCTTCAGAATTAAGGAGTTTAGTTCATGACAATAGTTAAAAAAAATGAAAACAAAGTTATGAATCTAATGAAAATCATTAGAGTTATAAGAAAGAAACAATAAGATAAAACCTGAATTGAATCTCTTCCTATTCGGATGTCACCGCCTTTGTCTCATCTTTTCGCTGTTCAATCCTCCTCATTCGATCTCTCTAAAATATATGTTTTAGAGTTTTGTGCTGTGTATTTGTTAGATAATTATGACCAATAGCGTCACTATTTGTAAAAAAAATATTGTGGTTTTTTTGTATGAATTAACTATGTGACAATGGAAATTGCTATTTTATCATTTTGTAATTAGATTACTTGAATATACAAATGATAAAAGTCCTTATGATTAGTTCCGGATTATAAGATATGAGATAGTATCAATCCGCTAAGGTTTAATTATTAAATATCCCTAGTCGTAGTATTATCGAGACTGGACATCGATAATGCAGAATAGACTAGTATTGCACTTGTGCACGTTATGGGAGCATAATGACATAGTTCTCATATCTTTAAGTATTGGAAACTTATGCAAGTGTGATAGGAGGCTGTGTTTACCGTTGTTACGGGAAAAGCTTCACTCCGGATAGACCCCTCGGAATCCCATTGATAGTATGACTATGTATTTATGGGAATCCGATTCAGGGTAGGTGTATTTGGTCTTAACCTGAGACTTGCAACGCTAATACTTGTGATAATCAATACACTTTAGTTTTGGTCGTCCGGGACTTTAACAGGTTTTGTGTATGCCTCTTCTGGATTTATTGAGAATCGTAGAGTATTGGATGTGATGTCAAGATGGAAGTATCACTTCAGTCATATGAAGATGATGATCACGCAGGGATACAGAACTGGTACTCTAATGTGTTGCAACCATCAGGATAATGTGAAGACGTCATGATTATCAGATTAAAGAGACTAGTTGCTTGTGATCCGATATATGCTTCGTACAGGGCAGACACTACTCCAGCTCCAGGCCTTGCATGTGACATTCGATACTCGATCGCTATACGCAATACTACGTATACTACGCCTGACAAAGATTGTATATTCCATTAAGAATATTTTTGGAGAATTGGGTAGGCACAGTGCTTTGCTTGAAGCCAACCATGTCTTGTAAATCAGTAAGCACATGGTACGAGGTACGCACTTAATTTGATAATCCGATAACTGGATTTACTACCAACATATTCAGGGGTCTCTTGGGTCACTTCCCAAAGATTCACCGATGACAGTTGACTCGATTAGAAAATTAATATGGGATTAATTAAGAGCGAAAAAATTAATCTGGAATTAATTGAGGCATTATTTAATCTGGGATTATATGTGTTCTGAAGAGACAGAACGTGATTAATTTGGAATTAATCAGTAAAATAAATTTAATAGTTAAATTTGATTTTTTTCTATTTAATTTATTTATATGGGCTAAAATTAATATATCGGATATATTAATTGGAATTAGATTTCAATACGAAATTAAAGTCGGACTTTAATGCGAGCGAACAGATTAATTTAGAATTAATTCGTAAATGACATTCGTAATATATTTGGGAGGCGTCGTTATTCAATTAAATTAGATTTAATTATTTAGCGACGAAAATTCATTTAATCGGATTAAACGGATCCGAGCCACGGCAAACATTCATAGAATCATTTGAATTTTGAATTCAAAAGTGGGGTCTGCTTTACATGTGGTGGTTGGCATTTATGCCAAAACCACTCACTTTCCAACCACTTGGTTTTGGTTTATGTGAAATCAAGACCCAACAACATTGTTTTAGGTGAAAATAGTAAAAGCCTTTTACTAAAACTCATCTCTCTCTCATCCAAACACACAACACACAAAACATAAACCCTAGAACACTTGCAATGGGCGTGTTACACCTCTCTCCCTCTATTTGATTTTGTGGAAAGATCAAACAAGCTAACACTAAAAGGAGTCTTCTAAAGTGATAGGGAAACTCACTCAAAGCTTGGAGCTTGGAGTTCTCAACTCAAAATTTTGAAAATCTAAATCGATCATTGTAAGTCATTCCACAACTATTATGATTAAATTCACACACAATCTTGCTTAATAGATCCTTGGCATGTTCTAGGAACACTTATAATGGTATTAGAGCCAATTTTAAGCATGAAATTTTTTAGGGTTCATGAGACTTTGATTTGGGGCTTTTATGTTTTGAGCATGATTTCTTCAAATTGATGGTTTGAGCATGCTTAGATTATGTTAACTTAGAGTTGTGCATGATTATATTTGAGATAAATTGATTGGATCGAAAAATTCAAAAATCTTAGCTTGGCCGAATGCACCATAAGGCAGTGGACTGCACTTTGATTTTTTTTTTTAACAACATTGGATGTGTTTAAATGCATGATATAAATGTTGATTGTTGGTTTGATTAGATTGGAATCAAAGTCAATAATGATTATGTTAAATTTAAAAAGCATGATGAGCATGGAATGATATGTTTTGCTTCAATTTATGTTGAGCATAAATTGATTGATTAAACATGATTAATTAGTTAATTGGTGTTTTGGAAATATTAAGTTTGATTAATTAATCATGGCTAATACACTTTAATTATAATAATTATGATATTTGGAATATTAAAATTATAATAATTAGCCTTTAAATTTTAATTGGGCTAAAAGTGTGTATTTGGGCTTAATGGGCTTGGTTAGACCAAATTTGGTTTTGGACTTTTGGATTGGATCCAATTGGGCCCAAAACCTATTCCACAAAGTCCAAATATATCACTTGGGCCTTTAATTGGGCCTAACGGACCTGAATTGATTTATTGGCAATAGGGTGATTCCTATTGGGCCTTGGCATTTTGGGTTTGATCCATTATGACCAAAGCCCATGGCTTAAGAATCAATTAAAAGCCTATTGGACTTTAATTAAAATGGCATTGGATGTTATTGGGCCTTTGAGACCCATCAAGATTGGATTTGGAATCCAAGTCTTTAAGACATATAAATAAGTGTAAATGTTTAATTTAGAATTAAATTGGAATTAGTATTGAATACAAATAAATTAGATTTAAAGTTGTAGTTTGATATAATTCAAGAATACATACTTAAAGTATTTATTCTTAAACGAGTTGGACTCGTGCAAATCAAATCGTTGTTTGAACATTGGATGGTCATTAATTCAAGGATTAATTAATTGGATTAGATTGATTGAATAACATGCTATGTTTGAATACTTGAATGAGTTGTATGAATAATGTATATCGGATGGATATTAGAATGGTGAGGGCAATTTTGGAAATTATTATAATATTTTAGAATTTTTTAATTGGACCTGCGTGTCTAGCCTATTATCTCCTTATTCTTTGTAATTCTCTTCTCACCAATTCCCCTCAATGTTAATGTGGTTTCTTTGATGTATTATGTAATTGGGTAGAAGTTAGAATAGTGCTAGCCGGGGAGAGGAAAGAGAGTGATTTGTTCTAGGAATAATTTGTGAGATATCCATCAGCGTATCATTATTAATTTATTTATCGCGCCTTATTATGCTTTTTAGAATACATGCTTAAGGGTGTATGATGAGACCTAATCAAAGATAATTAATTGGTTGCCAATTACACGAAAAACCCTCAACAAATATAAAGCTTCTCCTTCCATTGAGTGATTCATTCTCAAGATTCAAGATTGGCATTGGTTTGTTGGCCAAAGTCAAGACCTTTGTCCATTGAGGATGTGTTTGAATCATGAAGGCTTTCTTCTATATCGCATGTCTTGGGCAAGTTGTGATTTGTTGGCCAAAGTCAAGATCACTTCTTGTTCATTGACATGGATTACGAAGCTTTCCAAAGTCAATGGATCCCGCTTAATTGGAATCATTAAGCTTGTTTAGCCAAAACCAAGGCTTAGTTGATTCAGAGGAAAATATATTGGATATATTGGCATAAATATTGTATATATGTTTCGGACTTGGAGGTCCACATACCGAATCTAGGAATTGGATGAGATCCAATTTATCTTAGAGATATACCTAGTTAAATATCATACAGCTTGTTGGCCAAAGTCAAGGTTGTGTATTATTTAACGAGATCCTAGCCCACTAGGAAACTAGGTTTCTCGAGTACTCACAATAGGGTTAGAGGCTCATCGAAAAATAGTGGGAGGCCAGTATTGAATTTATAATTTCGTTCAAATACTTGGCATAACACGATTTTCAAATTATTTCGTCATTTTATATATTTATTAGTTGGACTAATATTCTATTTATTATTGTAACAATTAGACTGTACCCATACATCGTTAATTGAATAGTTTGACTATTGTAATTAAGATGACAGGAAAGTTGAACATTAGAGATATTATCATGGGCGATAATGTCTTTAATGGCGTGAACTTTCAAGACTGGGATATGAATCTCAGGATTATCCTGGGATCCGAGATGTTTTCTCTACACTATAGAGAGACCTCTTGGGCCTAAGCCCCAACATGAGCAGCTGCTTGAGCTAGAGCTTTGGAGGACTCATAGCGATGACAACTCGACTGCTCAATCCGTAATGCTTACTGCTATGACTCCATAATTTCATCATCAGAATAAGAGATTGGATCCCTTTGAAATGATGGCGAAGTTGCATGATCTTCATCAAACTAATCTTAGATCGCAGAGATATGAGTTTCAAAAGAAGCTCTTTCACGCTCGTATGTCAGATGGTACATCTGTCGAGCACCATGTGTCGCAAATGATTACTGACATCGAACAGTTGGGACATATGAGGATTGTCTTTGAGGCTGAGACTTCTATAGATTTGATCTTACAGTCTCTGTCAGACACTTGGAGTGGGTTCATCATGAACTACAATATGATGAACCAAGACCATACTCTTGGAGAGTTAATGTCCACACTGTGCGAAGTAGAAAAGAGCTCCTTAAGGGCAAGAAGCGCGAGGTGCACTTCGCTTCAACATCTCAGTCTTCGAGGGCTTGGCCCAATGCGACTGGAGGTGTAAAGAAGAAAAAAAAAGAAGAAGGGCAATGCCAAATCGTCAAAACCTTCTGGTAAGGGTAAGGACAAATCCCAAAATGTATGTCTGTAGTGTGGCAAGCAGGGTCACTGGAAACATGACTGCCACGAGTACAAGGCACACATGAAGGAAATCAAAGTGGGCAAGGCACCGGCTTCAGGTATGTTTGTTATAGAGATAAACATGTCTACTTCTAGTTTTAAGAATTGGATTTTTGATTCTGGATGTGGTACTCATAAATGTACTGATGTGCAGGATCTACAGATTAGTAGGAGACTGGCCTCATGGGAGATTGATCTACGCATTGGAAATGGGACATGAGTCGCCATTTTGGCCATTGACACTTTTGTTTTAGAACTGCCATCGGGCATATACTTAAACTTTTAGACTGTTATTATGTACCTAGTTTGACAAGGAATATTATCTCTGTATCTTGTTTTACCCAATGCATGTACACTATTGTATTCCGAAACATTAGGTGTTTTGTTTATAAAGATGATTTTGAGATATGTTCTGCTGATGCTAATAATGGTCTTTATATTTTGAATATAAATAAATCTCAAACATATAATATAACAAACAAAAGGCTTTAACTAAGTAATAAAGATGAAACTTATATGTGACATTGTCGTCTGGGATATATTAATAAGACTCGCATATCCACACTTTCGAAGAGTGGGTACTTGGACGGATTTGATCCAAATTCATATGACGTCTGCGAATCTTGCTTATTAAGAAAAATACCTAAATCACCTTTTAGCGGTAAATGTGTACGTGCCACCGAACTGTTAGCCCTTATTCATGGGACGTATGTGAGCCTATGTCTAGCCAGGCTAGAGGTGGATATGAATACTTCGTAACCTTTACGGATGATGCATCGCGTTATGGACATTTGAGAAATTCAAAGAGTTTCAACACGAAGTGGAAAAACAGACAAGAAAAAATATTAAGACATTACGGTCGGATTGTGGTAGAGAATACTTGAGCAATGAGTTCTTGATTACTTGAAAGAGTATGGGTTCTTTCACAGTGGCCTCCTGGAACACTCAGTAAATGGTTGTCCGAACGGAGAGAAACCAAACTTTATTGGATATGATAAGGTCTACGATGAGTCGCACAGAGCTACATATTTCCTTCTGGGGATATGTATTAAACAGTGCAATACTTATTTTGAATAAGGTTCCGTCAAAGTCTGTTCAACAGACTCCGTATGAGATATGGACATGAAAGAAACCGGGTTTCTCATTCCTGAAAATTTAGGGATGCTGGGCATACATTAAACGTTTGGAAGGTACCAAACTAGGACCCAAATCGGATAAATGCCTATTTGTAGGTTATCCTAGGGAAACCAAAGGATATTACTTTTACAACCCACAAGAGAACAAAGTATTTGTTGCTCTACATGCAGTTTTCCTTGAGAGGGAATTCCTTAATACAGTGATTAGTGCGAGGAAAGTATAACTCGATGAAAATCGGAGTGATATTGTTCCTGGCACAAAATCCTTAACGAAACAAGAACAGTTCATCAAGGATGAAACTGTACCACAACCTTCGAATACACAAGAACCGCATAGGTCGGAGAGTGTCAGAAACCAACCTGAGAGGTATGGGTTTCTGATCTCACCTTATGTGGATATTAATCTTATTGAGGAAGATGAACCGACTATATATAAGGAAGCGATATAAGATATCGGCTCCTCTTTATGGCAAGAAGCCATGAAGTCCGAAATGGATTCCATGTACACCAACCAAGTTTGGACACTGGTTGATGCACCAGAAGGCATAAAGCCTATTGGTTGCAAGTGGATCTTCAAGAAGAAGACCGACATGGATGGCAACATACAAACGTACAAAGCTAGGCTTGTAGTGAAAGGGTATCGTCAACGACATGGTGTCGATTATGATGAAACGCTTTCACCAGTTTCCATGATTAAATCCATTCAGATTATGCTTGCTATTGAAGCATATTTCGATACGAGATATGGCATATGGACGTCAAAACCGCTTTCCTTAATGGAAACCTTTTGGACGATGTTTATATGCAGTAGCCTGACGGTTTTGTCGCACTAAGACTTGCAAACAAGGTTTATGGATTGAAGCAAACATCTCATTCTTGGAACCAACGTTTTGATGAGATCATCAAAAAATATGATTTTATTCAAAACGAGGATGATCCTTGTGTATATAAGAAGGTTAGTAGGAGCGCACTGATATTTATTGTCTTTTATGTTGATGATGTATTGCTTATGGGCAATGACATTCCATGCTACAATCGGTGTGAAATCTTGGCTTTCATTAAAATTCTCCATGAAAGATCTGGGAGAAGCAGCCTTTATTCTAGGAATAAAGATCTACCGGGATAGATCTAGAAAGCTGCTTGGACTCTCCCAGAGCACGTCCATTGACAAAGTGTTTAAGCGATTCAACATGGATCAGTCCAAGGAGGGACTATTGCCAGTGTCACATGGTGTCACTCTATCTAAGGACATGTGTCTTAAAACTCAAGATGAGAGAAACAACATGAGTCGAATCCCGTTCACTTCGGCAGTCGGATCGATCATGTATGCCATGATATGTACGTGACCTGATGTCTCGTAAGCTTTGAGCATGTGTAGTCGCTTTCAGGCCGATCCAGATGATGGTCACTGGATGGCGGTTAAGAACATCCTTAAGTATCTTAGACGAACTAAGAATGCTTTCTTAATCTATGGAGATGGAGAACTTGGGGTAACTGGGTATACCGATGCAAGTTTCCAAACCGATAAAGACGACTCTAAATCGCAATCCCGGTACATATTTTGTTTGAACAATGGAGTAGTAAGCTGGAAATCTTCCAAGCAAGAGACTGTTGCCGATTCAACAACAGAAGCGGAGTACATTGCTACAGCTGAAGCAGCAAAAGAGACAATTTGGATTCGTAAATTCCTACTTGGATTAGGAGTAGTTCCGTTAGCTGCCCATTCCATTGTATTGTGACAATAACGGGGCTATAGTGCAGGATAAGGAACCGCGGTCTCATCAGCGATTCAAGCATGTTCTTCGACGTTTCCATCTAATTCATGAGATCATACATCATGGCGATGTGAAGATCGAGAAGGTTGCATCAGATGACAACATTGCAGATCCATTGACGAAAGCTATTTCACAGCAAACGATTGAGTAACATGTGCATAGTTCAGGTGTTAGATGCTTGAGTGACTGGCTATAGGCCAAGTGGGAGATTCTTAGACAATTATGACCCATAGCGTCACTGTTTGTAAAAGACATTGAGGTTTTTTCTACGAATTAACTATGTGACAATGGAAATTGCTATTTTATCTTTTTGTAATTAGATTACTTGAATATACAAATGATAAAAGTCTTTATGATTAGTTCTGGATTATAAGATATGAGACAATATCAATCCACTAAGGTTTAATCATTAAATATCTATAGTCATAGTATTATAAAGACTTGACATCGATAATGCGGAATAAACTAGTATTGCACTTGTGCGTGTTGTGGGAGCATAACAACATAGTTCTCATATATTTAAGTATTAGATACTTATGCAAGTGTGATAGGAGGTTGTGTTTACCGATGGTATGTGCACAGCTTCGCTCCGGATAGACCCCTCGGAATCCCATTGGTAGTATGACTATGTGTCTATGGGAATCTGATACAGGGTAGGTGTATTTGGTCTTAACCTGAGACTTGCATCGCTAATACTTGCGACATTCAATGTGCTTTAGATTTGGTCGTCTAGGACTTTTACAGGTTCTGTGTATGCCTCTTCTGGGTTATTGAGAATCGTAGAGTTTTGGATGTGATGTCAAGATGGAAGTATCACTTTAGTCATATGAAGATGATTATCACGCAGGGATACGGAACTGATGCTCTAATGTGTTACAACCATCGGGATAATGTGACAACGTCATGATTATCCGATTAAAGAGACTAGTTGCTTATGATTCGATATATGCTTCGTAAGGTGTAGACACTACTCCAGCCCCAGGCCTTGCATGTGACATCCGATACTGGATCGCTATACGTAATGCTACGTATACTACGCCTGACAAAGATTATATATTCCATTAAGAATATTTCTGGAGAATTGAGTAGGCACGATGCTTTGCTAGAAGCCAACCATGTCTTGTAAATAGGTAAGCACGAGGAAGGAGGTAAGCCCTTAATCGGATAATCCGATAACCGGATTTACTGCCAACATATTTAGGGGTCCCAAAGATTCACCGATGATAGTTGACTTGATTAGAAAATTAATCTGGGATTAATTAGGAGAGAGAAAATTAATCTGGGATTAATTGAGGAATTATTTAATCTGGGATTAAATGTGTTCGGAAGAGAGAGAACGCGATTAATTTGGAATTAATCGGTAAAATAAATTTAATAGTTAAATTTGATTTTTTCTATTTAATTTATTTATATGGGCTAAAATTAATATATCGGATATATTAATTGGAATTAGATTTCAATACGAAATTAAAGTCGAACTTTAATGCGAGTGAATAGATTAATTTAGAATTAATTCGTAAATGACATTCGTAATATATTTGCGAGGCGTCGTTATTCAATTAAATTAGATTTAATTATTTAGCGACAAAAATTCATTTAATCAGATTAAACAGATCCGATCCATGGAAAAAATTCATGGAAACTGTTTGAATTTTAAATTCAAAAGTAGGGCCCACTTAACATGTGGTGGTTGGGAGAGTGGTTAGTATTTATGCCAAAACCACTCACTTTCCAACCACTTGGTTTTGGTTTAAGTGAAACCAAGACCCAACAATATTGTTTTAAGTGAAAAGGGTAAAAGCCTTTTACTAAAACTCATCTCTCTCTTCTCCAAACACACTACACACAAAACAAAAACCCCATAACACTTGTAATAGGCGTGTTACACCTCTCTCCCTCTCTTTGATTTTGTGGCAAGATCAAATAGGCTAGCACTAAAAGGAGTCTTCTAAGGTGATAGGGAAACTCACTCAAAGCTTGAAGCTTGGAGTTCTCAACTCAAAAGTTTGAAAATCCAAACCGATCATTGTAAGTCATTTCGCAACTAATAATGATTAAATTCACACACAATCTTGCTTAATAGATCATTGTCATTTTCTAGGAACACTTACAGTATTAGCCTCCTCTCTTTACTTATAATAAAACCTTGGGACTCTTGTGCATGAAAAACCCTAGAATTTGGTATTTTGGATTCTCCACAAAGTCGCGGCACTTGGACTTGGGCGCTACGGCCCCAAAGCTACTGGACATTATATGGGGATGTGCAGGCGCTGCGATGCCAAGAGGTTGGGCACCGCGGTGCCAATGATTCTTTTCACTAGTTCCTGTATCTTACGTCTCTGCTCTTCCCGCATGCTTCTGATGCGTCCGTATAGTCTCAAAACACATACAAATTCCAAAAGATCTAAGTATTAATGCTTCCTAAAAAAAACATAAAATAACAACAAAATACATTAAATGATACGGAAACTAAACAAAATAGTAAGCTAGGAATGCAAGAATAAGTGGGTATAAACCACACTTATCAACTGTTTTGGAGTTCTGCTAGCCTTTCGTCACTTCGCTGGAGTAACTTGTGGTTCATGTGATGATCTATCATTGATGATTTGATTAGAAAATAGACCAAGAACAAATAGATCAGAAACAAGCTAAGTTTGCTTATTCAAGTAAGGGCTATCACTTTGAGGCGTATTGTACTTATATCATGATGTAATATATTCATACGAGTTGATATAAGACCCTTAGGGAGACTTCTAATATCCTATGGTGGAACTGAAATGAATTAAAAACTAATTTGGGGAAATTTTGATCTCGCGTTGCGACGCAAACATTCGAGAAATGGTTCTAAATTATCCATTACTGACGCGAACCGGATTTCCAAGTTCCTGCACTTGCTTTCTCAAGCCTATCTTTCCCAAATGCATCATCAATACTTCTATATCAATTTTATTACATGAACCATTCCATTAGGCCTCAATAAATATCCACAATCCTATCAATATCTCGATCAATTCCAATTTATATCCATTCTATAAACTTCAATTAATTTTCACCCAAAATTTCACAAGTTGGGGGATTTTTCCCTAATCACCATTTTCTTAGCACAACAATCACTCATTCATCATTACATCCAAGTCATCAACATACTATAATCATCAAAACTTCAAAACTAAAATAAAGTCTCATTACCTTCTTTCTTCTGATTCCTTTCATTCCTCAAGCCTCCAAGGTAGCATTTCTTCTTCTTTATTTGTTGAATGTTTTTTTAGTATTTACCGTTTATCCCCAAAGTCATTCCATGAATGTATATATGCTCGAACATAATTTATATTCGTAACACTCATTTCGTGATGTAATAGTACTACAGTGCAATAGTAGTAGAGACTATCGATCGTTACAAATTCTCCCCCCTTAAATAGGATTCATCCTCGAATCCTCTTTAAACTTGGGATCTTATCACAAATCTCAGGTTTTGTGGGTTCCTCAAACCACCAGCTTTATCAGACTATATATTCATTCCCTTAGTCTCATATGATATACTATACCACTTCCCGATGATTTTTCATGTGCTACCACTACACCACAGAATAATGTGATGATCATTGTGAACCTAGAATGCTATGTCTTGGAAGTCGTAACTAGAGCTGTACACTAATTCTCTATATGAACTATTTTTTGTTGAAATTATACTGTATCATCGAGGATTCTATTTGACTAAACAATGGAGGCCGCTATTTAGCTGATCATTTACCATTTGACTAGTAAACATATGATATTCTCCATCATTCTTAATCCCTAACTCATGTATCATACCTTTTGTCATACTTGGGTAAACTACTTTAGAATTCGTGGCTTCAGTGTTAATTTCTCTTAAGTTCTTTACAAAGAGGTACTATCTTGTTCTCGTTTCATAAGATCTTTGTTGAGTATCATCAATTACCTCATTTTTGGACCTCTAGTTGTGCCCAACACTTATTGTCTCCAAGGAAATCCATTTCTCAATATCTTTAGTTATGCTCAATAATTATTTGACTTGATCGGGTTCTTCTTAGCTGGTACCATTGACTCTCACTAAAAATACTGGTGTCACCATAGTTAGACTTCACATGCTGCCTTTCCGGAATGGAAGTTTAAAGAAGTGATCCTTGCATTATTAATAATGCTTGTACTCGTTACTTCTTTAGCTCTACTTGTTTAGCTTGATCTTAATTCATTCTCATATCTTAGCTACTTGACTCTCTCTTTATTTTCCCTTGCCAAGCTTCAACTTCTTATGAGTTTCTCTACTCAAGTTCCAACATCTTTGCTTATCTATTGGGGCCTAGGGCTTCTTAGGTTACTGATATGATGCTTGTACTTGAATTGTTGATCTAGGTAGTTTTCTAGCAGCCCTCTTGATGAGTGGTAAATGTATCACTATTTCCCACTCATTCGACCTGATATTTTTTTTTATAGATTCTTGGGTTTTGTGAATATTTTGATGTATTTTATCTTATTTTATGGATAAATAAAGTTTTAGGACTCTCTGGAAGCAATTCAGGGCCAAAATAATGAAAAACGGACAAAAAGGCAAAATCATAATTTGGGCATTGCGATGCGCAAGCCTTCAGCGTCGCGACTACTAACGTGCACCGGTGTCTGCTAATATACACCGAGACACGTGGACCAATCAGAGAGATTTTTCTAAAATGCACTGACTGTAAACGTGCGCCAAATTTACTAACGTGCGCCTAACACGTGTCAATATCAGAGCAGATATGCTAACCTGCATCGTGTCACGTGTCATCATCACATGATGCCGACAATCACAATAACCACATGCCATCTACGTGTCATCCACATCAGCCACATGCCGAGTTAGCTTGCCACGTGTCAGCCACATCATCATCAGCCAATCATCTTATACCACGTGTCATAATATTATGCTGCCGACAATTGACATCGCCACATCATCGCTATGTCAGCATAATCATTCAATTGTCATCATCGTCAGGACACGTGTTAGCCGATCCGTAAATATCACCGTAATTCACGATGCGTAACGACGCGTAAGTGTTTGGTATCATGACGCGTGGAGCCTATTGGTTCCTATAAATTCAGCTCGATTTCAGAATTCAAATCATGCATTCCTTAAGTTTCTTTAGGGACTTTAAGGATTTCATCTTGTTTGTTTAAGTTTTTGTAATTTAAATTAAGCATTTTTACTTTTATTACTTTTAATTGTGCACTTTTACTTTCAGTAATTAATTTTATTTTCTTTTATTTTCTTTTCTTTTATATTCAGTAGTTAATTTACTACTAGAGAAGGGTGAAGCTTTTTAATTTTATAATTTAGATTAATCTCCCTCAATTATAATATATAAATTATCTTAAAATCTGACTTAATGAGGATACCGCTATATTGGTCGGTTGGTAATTATTAAAATTGGTTTTAAACTTGACTAAACCAGATACTGCATGATTGGTCGATTGGTAATTAATTATTAATTGATTTAATCAGGATACTTCCTATATGGCTGGTTGGTAATTATCACGCAAAATTTATATATTATAATAAGGGAGATTTCTAAATTAGAAATAGTAAAGGAAGATTAATCTCACTTATATTATAATATAGAAATTATAATTTAATAATATGGATTAAAATTTGATACCGTCTTAATGGCTGGTTTTAATTATGTAACATAATGTGACACCGCTTATAGGTCGGTCTTTAGGTGATAGATGATTGCCGCCTATGTGGCTGGTTTATGGATAAATAATAACACCACATTTATGGCTGGTTCAACTTAATTGGGTAACACTGACAATTTCCATATTATAATAAAGTGAGATTTTTAAAAGTGGATCCCCTAGCCCCATCATTTTATTTTCATTCTAGGGAAGTGATGAAACACAATATTAACAGGCTTAATAATTGATTTAATTATATTATGGGTAATTCTTTAGTTTGTTTATTGAATACTAAACTTAATGCTTCTCGTTGCCTGATCACCAATAAGATTAATCTAATAAACTTAAAATGAACTTGAAAAAGGAATTTTAGGTTTCAGTCTTAGATTCAATAGCTCACGATCTTCCTTGAGAATAGATAACCCTTTAATAGATTTCTTTACAGGATACAGTAGCCATAATTGGAACTTGAACTTAATGAATTCAAGTAACTTGGTTAACATTGACATATGATTAATTGGGTTATACTGGGTATTTGCATCTGTCCATCAACAGAGGCGTTTTGCATAATTTCGTGTTCCAGGTTAGCAAACTGATTTATTACACATATATAAAAGAATCAATTCATTATTAGAATACTATTGTGTGTAATCACAACCTTAGATATTTGTTTCTTTTGTTTATTTTCCTTAGTATTTTCTTTTAGGTAGTTTATTTATTTAACATAGACATTTGATTAATTGGGTTATACGGGGTATTTTTTTAATCATACTCATGGAACCGGTAACCATCCTCTTCGATTCTGATTCGGAACCAAACCGGACCGCTGGCCAGGGTTATTTTCAGATAGTTGAAAATAGATCCTTATTAGGCGATGGAAGCATTAATAATTTTAAGAAGTGAAGATACACCGCACATCAAGGAGACACAGTCCGGTTTTCTGAGGCCAGTTGTCTAGCCCAATAACTATCCATTGGTGTCAGAGCCAATCAACACGATATTCTCAACCATTTCAGAACACAATGATTAGATATGAGATATGTGACGGTAACCACCCAAGCGATCAGTGCATGTACTAGTATAATTCAATGTAGCAGAATTATCAGAATCATTCTTGGTATGTCAATGAAGAACCATCATATTTCACTGAATCATATTCTCCATCTTATCCATCGTTAACCTTCCTTCATCAAGAACAAGAACCATCCGAGGATGAACGGTTGATGGACATGCTCAAGAAACATGATGAATGGATGACTGACCTGTTCAAGAAACAAGAAACAATCTTTCAGAGTCAAGTAGAAACTATACAGTAACTGGCAGATCAAGTGAGACAATTAATAGAAAACCAGAGCTACACACTTACGGAACATTTTCAGATGACACTAATGAAGACTTTGAGTACCAAATATTTCACAATGACATCTTATCAAGGTAAGAGGTTGTGGTAGAGGTATCAGTTCAGGAGGACGAACATGCAGAATCTCAATTTGAACTGGATAATTCTCTGGTCGTAGAGTGAATCTGTGAGGAGAAACAAGTAAAAGAGCTACTCGAACCGTTCATACCAACCACAAAGGATGAAGGACTAAGACAAACATATCTTTACATCCTTAAGTTGACACTTATAGAGCATGCATTATGCAGATGTCTGATGAAGAGCTGAATGCAGAAATTTTAAAATACATCTGTGAAGAAATGATGGAACAAGATGCAGGGCAAATACAAGAGCAAATATGGGAGCATAACGAAAATCTCATGACACCAGATGATACATCATAGCAGTGTGGAGTAGATATCGAGGACACCGCCCAAAAGCTTGACAGAATAGTACAACCATTCAAAGTCAAGCACCATACGAGACCTTCTGATTTTCTTTCTTTCTTTTCAGAACCATACAAAGCTATAAGGTGTGAAACAATGACACGAGAACTGTTTTAGACAAAATACTTTTGGCCACCTCATTTCTACAAAAGACGATGGAAAAGCAATGCACATGGCATTGTTGTTTCCAGGACATCCAAAACTATACTGAAGCCTTATTAAAGGGCAATATTCAGACCCATCTGGCTGAAGATGTTAATGTATCGCTAGCGGGGAGGCAACCCATGCATATTTTTATTTTTATTTTTATTTTTATTTTTGTTTTCGTATTTTGTGTACATATGTTATAGGTCTTTTTTAATTTTATGTGTTATTTTTTGTTAAAAAAATACAGATGGAGCATTTAAAGTAAAAAAAAAAAAACCAATCTACTAGTAAAAATAAGAGCCATCAAGGAATGGTGTCTAACAAATCAATCGATTTGTATGGTAGAGTTTTTCCCTTTTTTATTTTTATTTTATATTGCACTATGAATAATACTAGATTTAGGTTTGGGGTGATTATTGCATGCTCTATCTCGTTGTTTCCTATATGTTTTATTTTGTCAGTGCATGTTTTCTTTTTGTACGCTAACTGGGTGATGTCTTCTAAACTCTTCTTCTTCTTTTTAAGATATTGGGGATAATGTCTTAATTAGGTTGTGGGAGGGGATATTTGACTATTTGTTTGTTTATTTTTTATTTATTTAGTTTTGTTATTTTTTCATTATTGTGTTTGGTTATTTTTGGATAGTTGCCTAGTTTTATTTTTATTTTTCTTTACTGTGTTTTGTTATTTGTCTAGTTTTATTTTTATTTTTTTTGGTTGTGTTATGTTATTTTTTTAATTTTTTAAATTTTTGCTTATGTTTTGACTTACCAAGTGAAATTATTGTTTTGAGATAGCTGTGTAAGGAGTTCGCGCTCCTCAGATATATCTCAAGCTAATTTGTAACAAATTAATTTTTTTTATTTCCTTTTGAATTATTTAAATTTTCGAATTCTCCATATTATTGATTAAATTTGATCTTTATATGCTCATTTGACAAGTATTATCAATATACAAGGTAACATATGAACATGGGTTGTAAGTGAAAATTTTATAATATTCAGTTCTCTAGTTTATTGGAGCCTACACCTAAAGGCGATGGAATATTTAATTTTTTAAAAAAATAAAAAAAGAAAAATATATATCCAAAAAAATAAATACTGACCAAGTTTTACTTAGTAACAGGATGCTTTGCCTAGCAAGTAGTGACTGTTCACGTCAAACGGTACAACTTGAGTTAGTTAGATAATAAGTAAGCTTCTACTTAGTAACCGGACATCTTGCCTAGTCAGTAGTGATTTTTCACGTCAAACGGTAAAGCTTAACTAGTTTAATAATGCTTTTACACAGTAATCGGACATCTTGTCTCAATAAGCATTGATTGTTCGCGTCAAACGGTAAAGTTTATTAAAAAAACATGTTTATTATTTATAATAAACTTTCAATGCCAAAAGATGTGAACTCTAACATAACTTTAGGATAAAAATATTACACTCTTTTCAACTACACTTGTGAATATTGTGGGCACAATGAATTGATTAATACCTTGTTTATTGTGTATATGAAGAATGGTAAAAAGAATAGGAGAGTTTAACAATTATTAACTTGGATAAGAATTTCACTTTTTATTTGAACTTTTTGTTTGTTTATTTTATTTCTTTTAACTTTTGTTTGATTGTATTTAATTGACATTTGTGGGTATCGTCATTGTAAACATTCACGAGACTACAACTCGTCCATTAGGGACACCTAGGGGTTTAAAGTTGTTGTATACGCTAAATGCAACCTTGATCCATAAGAAAGTATCTTAGAGTAATTTAGTATTAGTAGATTATTTCATTTTTTTGTTTATTTTTATCGAGAAATAGCAAAATTTTAGGTTGGAGCGTGTGATGAGTGGAAAATATATCAATATTTACCATCCCTTTTATCTAATATTTTGTTTAGTTTCTCGAGTTTATGAACGTTTTGATGTGTTTTAGTTTATTTTACATATAAAATAAAATCAGGACTCAATGGAATCAATCAGGATGAAATGTGGAACAAATAAGGTTAAGAAATGGACTTGATATTTGGATTTCGGACATTGGAAACATGAAATGACGTTTTAACAAATTATAATTTCGGAAATTTAAACCTTGCGCAATTTTCATATTTTTGCCATAACGTTTTACTCCTACATTGGATTGAGGTGATTCAAGTTCCAGATGAAAGAATACTCAAAGATCTGCAATTTTGATGCTCATAAAAATTTCGAAATATAAAGTTTTCAAGACCGAAATTGATAAAAAAAATCCAAAGTGTATTATGTTTAATTATTAAAGGCATTATCAAAAATAAAAACAAAAATAGAAAATGACAATTTACAATTGTCAAACTTCTACCAAACATGCTTGCATGTTTGGTGGAGGATTTAGTAGAGGTGTTTGGTGCCATGTTTGGTGGTATGTTTGGTGGAGGTAAAATTTTGCCTATAAATAGAACTTGATTTTATTTGTAAATTTCATACTTTCCTTGAGGTTTCTATTAAGGAACTTGAGGATTGTATCTTGTGTGTTAACTTTTTATATTTAATTATTTATTTTATTTTTAGTAATAATAGTTTCTGTATTTTTACTTTCTTTTATGTTTTGTGGTTAATTTCTGCTGAGAGAAGGGTGAAACCTTTAATATGATAAGGTAGATTAAACTCACTTAATTTATAATATGAAAATTATAATTTAATAATATGGATTAAGGTTGATACCGCCTTAATGGCTGGTTTTATTTATTTGACATAATGTGACACCGCCTATAATATGGTCGGTATTTAGGTGATAGATGATTACCATAAATGGCTGGTTTGACTTAATTAATCGGATAATATTGATAATTTCTATATTATAATAAAGTGAGATTTATACATTTGAAATATTAAAGGTGGATCCCCTAACCCTAATATTTTATTTTTAATCTAGGGAAGTGATGAAGTACAATATTCACAAGTTTAATAATTGATTTTTCTTTATAATATGTGTGATGCTTTGGCTTGTTTATTGAATCTTAACCTTAATGCTACTTGTTGTTTGATCACTAATAAGATTGATGTGGTAAACTTAAAATGAACTTGGAAGAGAGATTTTATGTTTCAATCATAGATTCAATAGCTCACGATCTCACCTTAGAGATTTCCTTCTAGGATAGGAATATACTTGTCTGGCGTGGGTAGCCACAATTAGAACTTGACCTTAATGAATTCAGAGTTTCTTGATTAACATAGGAATATAATTAATTAGGCTTTATTGGTTGTTTGCATATGACCATCAGAAGAAGCTTTTACGTATCTTCGTGTTCCAGGTTAGCAACTGATTTATTACACATGTATAAGATAATCAATTCATCATTAAAGTAATATTGAGTGGATTCACAACCCTAGATATTTTTTATTATTAATTTTCTTTGTTTGTAATTATTTTTATTTATTTATTTAAATCCACATTCAACCAACAAACAATACCTTCTAACCTCAATTAGATACTTGTAAATAATTAACATCAATAATTAATAACATCATAGAAATTAAGTCCTCGTGAGATCGATATTTTTATACTACTTGAGTGATACGTGCGCTTGTGCAACATTGTGATTTCACCGATCAAAGAGAGCTGAAGGTAATGCAAAATTAAAAAAATTATATGTCACTGCGCAGTGCACGCACAGTGCGCACGCGTACTGTAGCGCGCGTCGTGCTTTATGCGCACCAGATTTTATTTTCTTCTATTTTTGAGCTTCCGGACTCCCATTCAGTCCTAATATTTTCCTATATACTCGTAATGGAATATAGTATTTCATTGAATTTTTTAAAATTACACCTATACATGATATCCACGGGTTAGACCCATTTCCGTTACGTGGGGCACCGATCCGACTCTAGGGGGTCCTCACATCTGCCCTAATAGAATGGTATCGGAGCAGGTCTTTACCACACAACACATGTTTTTGAATCTATGCCATAGTAATTTAATTATATATATGTCAAATTGGATATGCATTGCATGTTTTAAATTAAAATTTTAATTTTGACCCAAGTATGTTAATGACTTGATTGTCATAAATCTCTCGTGATTAGGTGATTACTTTTAAGTAATAAGTATTAATAATATTAGAGTTTTATTGGAAGGTCCATCTTGTAAATATGGAAATGAATACGTTCTTACTACTTATTCCCAAGACTTTCATTATTGTGAAGGTATAAGTGGTCGAAACTTAAGTCACCCCGGAAAAATATTAGATGTAGCGTGAGGAGTTAACTTAGTCACCCAATACCGTCATTATTGTGAGGGTGTACATACGAAGCTCATTAATTCACTTTGACAAGTACACACCTGGAATACGTTTTAATCCAATACCATCTTTATTGTGAGGATAAGAAATGGTTCGGGAGCAAACTAGGAGTCAAATAGTGTGAGGCTGGTAAATTCAATGGGATCCACTTCCCACTATGAAATTTTATAGTCAAATTTCTATTTTTCATTAAGGGATATTACATAATTACGTCAAGTAGTGGGAGGTCACTAATAGATTTAAAATTTCATAATCAATTAGTATTTTTATTTTGAAATGAAAAATTTTCCGCTAGTGTTTAATTATTGTCTTGTAGATGGCTGCGGCAAATCCATTAACTCGACTATTGGATTCCAATAAACTGAAAAGAGCTGAAAACTATTACGAATAGGAAATAAATATTTTCCTTGTCTTGGAGTTTGAGAAATTGACTTATGTATCTATCAATCCACTGCCTGTTGAAATCGATCCTGACTCCACTTTTGAAGAGTAAGAAACTTTTGAAAAATGGAAGAATGATAACCTTAGGGTGAAATCCTACATTTTAGGATCGATGGTTCCAGATTTTCTCAGACAGTACAAAGCGGTACTGGATTCTTAGAGCATTATGCGAACACTCAATGAGTTTTTCGAGGCAAATCAAGAAATCGAAATATATCAAAGGTCTAAGGAATTGTTCCACGTTGAACTCAATGATGGAGTCAACATTCATGTTTTGAACATGATCCACCAGATCCGATATTTAGAATGACAGGGCATTGTGATTGATGAACGACTAGGCCGTAATTTGATTCTATCTTCTTTGCTGGGTTGTTACGCTATCTTTGTGTTAAATTTCCATATACATTTTATGCAAGACAGTTATTAAGAACTTCATAACATGTTACGCATGACGAAACTTGATTTGAAGAAAAGAAATCCCACTTTGTACCTCCATGGTGGAGCTAGTTCTTCGAAGACTTCAAAAAAGTCGAAGAAAATCAAAATCAAAAAGAAAAAGATATCAAATGAGAACTCCAAGAAGCACAAAACTACAAGACCGCACATAGCTCGTGATGCATGTCTACACTGCAAGAAATTTGGACAATGGAAGAAAGACCGTCCAAATCGAAAAGGAAAGGTAAGAACCTCAGCTACGCTTTGTATTTTTCCTATTATTGACATCTTTTTAGCCTTAGGTGAAAATAGTGGATGGGTGTTGGACACTGGAATTCCTACTCATATTTGCAACTTCATGCATGTCATGAGGGTTAAAAGAAGGTTGAACAAAGGGGAGATCCATCTTAGAATTGGCAATGGCGAGACATTGGATGTCAAAGCAATATAAACAGTTGTTCTAGATCTCTCTAATCGATGTAAATTATATTTACTTGATTGTTATTATGTACCCTCCATTATAAGACAAATGATATCACTACCAATATTAGATAAAGAGGGATATAAAATAAACATTAAGGATGAAACTTTATGTTTATATGATAAAGACAAAAATTTGGTATGTGAATGTTATTTAACGGTCACTATTTTTGGAAATATTTAGAGATCACTTTAATGTAGAGGAAAATACAAGTATAAGATCTGAATTAAAAAATAATAAATTATGGCATATGAGATTAGGCCATGTAGGAATCTATCCAAATTGGTCAAGGATGGTTTGATTGAAAATCTTACCTTAGATCCTTATCTGATTTGTGAGTCATTTATCCAAGGGAAGATGACAAAGGCCCAATTTCTTAGTTTTTGATACCGTGTTGAAGATTGATTGGAACTAATACATAATGATGTGTGTGATCCATTAAATCATGCCGCTCATTATGGTTCAACATACTTCCTGACTTTCAGTGATGATGAGTTTAGATATAGATATATCTATTTGATGAGAAATAAATAGGAAACACATGACAAGTTCAAAATATTCAAAAATGAAGTAGAAAAACAAACCAGTAAATTCATCAAATACCTTAGATCAGATAGAGGTGGTGAATACATGAGTGATAAATTCAAAATTATTTAAGGGATGATGGAATTCTAGCCTAATATAGCCCACCAGGAACACCTCAACATAATGGTGTGTCTGAGCGTAGAAATCATACTTTATTGGATATGGTACGAACCATGATGAGCTATACATAACTTCCATATTACCTTTAGGGTTACATCTTACTTACTGCTGCCCACATACTTAATAGGGTTCCATTGAGAGCTGTTTCTACAACCCCCTATCAGACATGGTTGGTAGAAATCTAAGTTTTAGATACTTAAGGATTTCGGGTTGTCCTACATACGTTAGAGTTGTGCACCGGGATAAACTAGCACCCAGTGGGTATAAATATAGGTTCGTTGGATATCTTGAAAATTCTTTGGGATATCAATTCTATAATTCTGAACAACGAAATATATTTTTTGTTCGTGTAGACACTACTTTTTTCTATAAGCATAATGATAAGCCTCGTATGGAGGCACTACTTGAAAAGTTAAGAAAGTCACAGAAACGAATGTCGGAAGGAAAGAAAACCTCCAAAATTAACCCCTCATCGAATTCGGACTCACTAGCCCGCCTCGGATTCGCTCAGCCTCTGTTTCAAACTTTAGCCTCGGACAAGCCCAAATACCTACAACCGACCTATTACCCTGCAACCCATCCACTCGGCCCATCGCCCATGCAAGCCCACGCAACCTACGCGCCCATGCGAGCCCATGCAACCCACATACCCATGGAAGCCCATGCAACCTAAACGCCATGACCTTCCCAAATAAAAAATCCCTTGTAAAATACATGTTAAAATTCCCTCAAATCACCTTCCAATTTAACAAGATTGTGAATCCCATCCTCACCAAATTTGGAGATTTTGTCCCTAAAATAATTTAAGAAAATATCTCCCAAATAAACTTGATTTATTTTCTTGCTTAGGTGATCTCTTGTCATTATAAAAGAGAGACCAATTCTTCAAGTGGAGGGGGGACATTTTTGAGAGAGATACATGACATTAACAAAAACACACACATGGCATCAACAAAGACACACACACGCATAAAACACACATCTTGGACTCTTTTTCATGGCAAAACATAAAAATCCTAAGCTTTTCTTTCCTTCTTCTTCAAACGGCCAAAAATCAAACAAACAAAACCAAGCCAAATCAAAAGCCCCGCCACCGAACAAAAGAGAACAACAAAACACAAACCCTATAGCCCTCTACCGATAGTAACAAACATCCAAACACAAAACAACAACAAACCCTAAAACCCTCCACCAAACAACAACAAAAGAAAAACCCTAAAGCCCACCACCGATAATAACAACAAAACCAAGAAAACAAAACAACAAATGAGAAGACCTGAGTGAGAAAAAGAAAAAAAAATAGAAAAGAAGAAGCAGCGTGGAAGCATGGAGCCAACAGTGTGACCTGTACGTGAACAACAACGTGGAAGTAGTGAACCAACAGCGTGACCTGGATATGAAGAAAATAGTCCCTAAAAATAGTGAATAAAACTGTAAAATTAGTGAAGAAAACTGCCTCCAAAATTGACACCAAAATGGCAGTTCAAACCACCGAAACAACCTTCAAAATCGACACCAAAACAGCAGTTCAAATCACCAAAATAGCCTCCAAAAATGACACCAAAACAGCAGCAAAAAATCACAAAAAATAGCAGCCAGAAAACAATAAGATAGCAGACAGAAAATAGCAAAACAACGAGCAGAAATAGCGAAACAATGAGCAAAAATAGTGAATCAGGAAACTAGAAAAACAGCAACCTTTCATTCTTCCGGCGACCGCCTAACACACTTCCATGAAAGTAACTTAAAAGGTAAGACCTGAGGACACTGTTAGTGTTCCTAGAACATGCCAAGATCTCTAAGAGTGATTTGTGTGTGAAAAATCAAAGAGAGTTGCGGAATACTCACATTAATTGGTGGAGGAGATTTCAAAAATTTCCATCTTTCCTTGGATGCGTTGGAAGCTTCGGAGCTTGAAGACGAGTTCCAAACTCTCGGGTTGGTCTCCCTATCACCTTCCTTTGACTCCAAAATGTGCTAGCATGGTAGAATTTTTGAAACAAAAATTCCATGGAGAGAGGCCTCTAAGTTCGGCCAAGAGAAGCAAAAAGGGGAGAGAGTGAATAGTGTGTTTCTAAAACAATTGTGTGTTTATTAATGGTTTCAAAAACCATGTTGGATAAAGCCATGTGGTTTTGAAAAAACCATTTTCTTTTTGCCAACTACCACCATCACATTTCGACAAGTGATGTGACTAGTGGGTCCCATACTTAAATTCAAAATTCAAGTCGGATGGCTCAACACACTTCGGGCTCGGATTCATTTATTCTGAATAAACGAATTTTCTGTCACGACGTAATTAAATCTAATTTAATTAAATAATAATACCTAGTAAAATTATTACGGAAGTCGCTCGTGAATTAATTTTAAATTAATTCGTTCTCTTGAATTCAAATCCAGTTTTAATTCCGTATTGAAATTTAAATTCAATTAATATATCTAATATATTATTTTAGCCCAATTAAATAAATTAAATAGTAAAATCTAATTTCACTATTAAATTTACTTTACCGATTAATTCTAAATTAATCACGTTCTCTCTTCTCGACGAATTTATTCCCAGATAAATTCTCAACGTAATTAATCCCAGATTAATTCTTTCTCTTTTAATTAATACCAGACTAATTATTGCCGTAATTAATCCCAGATTAATTTTCTCTCTCATAATTAATTCCCAGATTAATTATCTGTTCAATTCAAATTTTATCGGTGAATCTTTGGGAGGCGACCCAAGAGATCCCTGGATATGTTGGCAGTAAATAAGATTATCGGACTATCCGAATACGTACATACCTAGTACCACGTTCTTACCGATTTATAGGACATGGTTGGTTTCTAGCAAAGCACCGTGCCTACCCAATTCTCTAAAAATATATTTAACATGGAATATATATAATCTATATCAGGCGTAATATACGTAGTATCGCATATTAAGATCCAGTATCAGATGTCACATGCTAGGCATGGGGCTGGAATCGTGTCTGCCCCGTACGAATCATATATTGGATTAATAGCAAATAGTCTCTTTAATCGGATAATCATGACCTTATCATATTATCTCGATAGCTGCAGCATTTAAGAGAGTATCAGTTCTGTATCCCTGCGTGATCATCATCTCTATATTACTGAAGTGATACTTCCATCTTGACATCACACCCAATACACTACGATTCTCAGTATACCCAGAAGAGGCGTACACAGAACCTGTTAAAGCCCCAGATGACCAAAACCAAAGTATACTGATTGTCGCAAGTATTAGCGATGCTAGTCTCAGGTTAAGACCAAATACACCTACCCTGATTCGGACACCCATAGACACATAGTAATACTACCAATAGGATTCAGAGGGGTCTATCCAGAGTGAAACTGTTTATGTACCATCGGTAAACAAAACCTCCTATTACACTTCCAAGAGTATCTGATACCCAAATATATAAGAACTATGCCGTTATGCTTCCATAACACGCACAAGTGTAATACTAGCCTATTCTGCATTATCGATTTCCAGTCTCGATAATACTACGACTATGGATATTTAATGATTAAACCTTAGTGGATTAATACTATCTCATATCTTATTAATCTGGTACTACTAATATGGATTGTTATCATTTATATATCCCGGTAATCTAATTATAAATGATAAAAGAGCAATTTCCTTTGTTACATAGTTAATTTGTACACAACACCATGTTATGTATAAATAATGATGCAATGGGTCATAATTATCCAATAATCTCCCACTTGGCCAATAGTCAATCACTCGGGTGTTCTCCACCTGAACTATGTACGGGTCGCTCAAACTTCTGCTGAGAATTAGCTTTCTTCGGCGAATTTATAATGTTATCATCTTATGCGATTTATTCGATCATCTCATCACCACGATGTGTGATCTTACGAATCAGATGAAACGATTGAAGTACATACTTGGATTGTTGATGAGACCATTAATTCTTTAGCCTGTGTTGTAGCCTAGCTCAGCTGCTAACAGAACTACACCTAATCCAATTAGGATTATATAGATCCAAAATGCTTCTATTGCTGCCTCAGCTGCAGCAATGTTCCGCTTCTGCAATAATATCTTACCTGGAAGATTTCCAGCTCACTGTTCCGTTATTCAAACTATATAGTACCCTTTATTGCGCCTTACAATCGTCTTTATCAGTTTGGAAACTTACAGCGGTGAAACCAATCACCTCAAGTGCTCCTTCTCCATAGCTTAAGAAAGCATCATTAGTTCATCTAAGATACATAAGGATGTCCTTAACATCAATCTAGTGACCATCACCTGGATTGGCCTGATTGTGACTCCATATGCTCAAAGCGTATGAGACACCAGGTCACGTACATATATTTCAATGTATGAGTTCTTGGAAAGTGCCAACAACTTTTAGATCTATTTCAGTAGATCCTTATTCCTAGAATAAAGGTTGCCTCTCCCAAGTAATCTACAAAGAATTTTCATGAAGCCAAGCTTTCACCGATTGTTTTATGGGAATGTCATTTCCAAGAAATGATATGTCATCATCATATAGGACATTCATTTTCAGTGCGCTCCCACTAACCTTCTAATATACATAAGAATCATCTTCGTTTTGAATTAAATCATATACCATTATGATTACATCAAAACGATGATTCCAAGAATTCAATGCTTGCTTCAATCCATAAATAGATTGATTTAACTCGCAAACCTGGTTTTCATGTTTTGGAACGATAAAATCGTCAGGTTGTTGTAAACACCCTCCAAAAGGTTTCCGTCTAAGGAAAGCGATTTTGACGTTAAGCTACCATATTTCATAAATGAAATAAGCAGCATTCGCAAGCATTATCAAAATGGATTTAATTATGGCAACGGGTAAAAGTTTCATCGTAATCGACACTATATTGATGACGATACCTTTTCGCTACAAGCCTAGCTATGTACGTTTGTATGTTGCCATCCATGCTTGTCTTCCTTGAAGACCCATATAGTACCAATAGGCACAATGCCTTCTGGTACATCAGCCAATGTCCAAACTTAGTTGCTACATGTTGGACAATTATGACCCATAGCGTCACTATTTGTACAGATCACGGTGTTGTTGTACAAATTAACTATGTGAAATAGGAGATTGCACTCGTATCATTTGTGATTAGATCACCTAGATATATAAATGATAAGAGGTCCCGATGACTTGTTCCTGGATGGAGATGATATGAGACAGTATCAGTCCATGAAGGATAAATCATTAAACATACATAGTCAGAGCATTATCGAGATTGGACATCGATGAATGCGTAAAAGACTAGTATTACACTTGTGCGCGTTTGTGAGGGCACAACGGCATAGTTCCATATATTTTGGGTATTGGATACTCATGCAAGTGTAATAGGAGGTTGTGTTTCACCATGGTGCGGGAAACAGCTTCGTTCTGAATTAGACCCCCTCGGAATTCCATTGGTAGTATGACTACGTGTCTATGGAAGTCCGAAATCAGGGTAGGTGTATTTGTCTTACCTGAGACTTGCACCGCTAATACTTGCGACAATTAATATACTTTGGTTGCGGTCGTCCAGGGCTTTAACCGGTTCTGTGTACGCCAATACTGGGTATATTGAGAATCGTAGTGTGTTGGGTGTGATGTCAAGACGAAAGTGTCACTCCAGTCATATGGAGTTGATGATCACGCAGGGATACAGAACTCGTTCTCTATATAAGGTTGCAACCGTCGGATAATATGACTTGGTCATGATTATCCGATTTTAAAGAGACTAGTTGCTTGTTATCCGATATATGCTTCGTACGGGGCAGACAATGTACTAGCCCTAGGCCTTGCATGTGATCATCCGATACTGGACAGAAAAATGCAATACTGCGGTATACTACGCTTGATATAGATTCTTATTCCTGTAAGGATATTTCCGGAGAATTGGATAGGCATGGTGCTTTGCTAGAAGCCAACCTTGTCTTGTAAATCGGTAAAACGTAGTACTTGGTACTTACGTGTTCGGATAGTCCGACGACCGATTTGACTGCCAACATTCCGGGGATCTCATGGGTCGCTTCCCAAAGATTCACCGATGACGTATGACTCGCACTTATATTAATCTGCGATTAATTAGATGAGAGAGAAAATTAATCTGGGATTAATTTCGGAGACATTTTATCTAGGATAAAATATCGATTAAAGAGAGAGAAACATTAATTTGGAATTAATCGAGGAATTAATATATTTGATATATTAATCGAAATTGGATTTCGACGCAGAATTAAAATTAGATTTTAATTCGGGCGAACGAATTAATTTAGAATTAATTCGTTAGCGATGTGAATAGTGATTTCGCTAAGCGTAATCATTTAATTACGACGCAACGGAAAATTCGTTAATTTGGAATTAGCGAACCCGAGCCCGAGATTATTTGCGAGCGCATTCGTATTTGGAATTTGAGTGCGGCACGTCAAATCAAGTGTCAAGTCGCTAGTCACATCTAGCGTCACATCAAGCGTCAAATCATGTCACTTTGAGTGATGTGACAATTGATTGGATTGATTGATTGACGTGAGTGATGTGACAATTGATTGGATTAATAAAGTGATGTGAGTGATGTGACTTGATGTGTATAGGTGATGTGTGTGGTTGGCAATTAAAGCCAAATGTGTTTGAAATGAATTTCAAATGAAATTCATGTTATTAGATACAAAGAAACACAAAAACGAAATGCACACTTGACACCCTTTTTCCCTCCTCTCTCTCCTCTTCTTCTTCCTCTCTTCATTCATGTTTTTCTTGTTCTAGTGAGGCAGCCCACTGCCGAATTTAACAAAGAAAAATGGGGGAAGCAAGTGAGTTTTTGATGCAAAACAAGAGTGCTAGCACACTCCAGGATCATGCCAAGGTGATAGGGAAGCATACCCATGAGCCGGGAACCACTACGGTGAAGCTTGGAGCTTCAAATCATGAAGACAAGGGGCGAAATTCACTATTCACAGCAGCCCACTGCCTTGAAAAAGTGAGCAGAATTCAAATTTTTGTTGCCCAAATCGTCGCTCAACCGCTCGATGTAAGTATTCCGTACTTCCGTCGTTGTATTCACTTATGATTCATGCTTGAGTTTTGATCTTGGGACCTTGAAAAACTCCAACAATGGCATCATGAGCTTATGTTAAAAGCATGAAAAAGTTTGGGATAAAATTTGGGCAAACTTGATTTTGAGCATGATAAATTAAATTGGATGGATTTGTATGCTTAATTGTGTTTGAATTGAAGCTAGCACATGTATTTACTTCTACCCGAGAGTAGCAAAGCATGTAATGGGTTTGATTTTAATCTTAATGTGTTGGACATGTGATGATGAAATTGAGCATGATTAATTAGCCTAATTTGTGTTTTGGAAATAATGGTTTAGGTGATTAATCATGATACACACTTTGGAATTAATTAGATTTTGAAATTGGATTTTATGATTTAATTAATTGGGCTTAAATTTGTTTGGGCTTGTCATGTTGTAAATGGGCTTATTGGGCTTTGTTGTACAAAGTTGGGTTTAGGCAAAATTGGTTGGATCCAATTGGGCCCAAAACCGCTACCATAAAGCCCAAATACGACTTATGGACCTTTAAAAGTTTAATTGGGCCTAATGGGCCAAGATTGATTTCTAGGCTTATGGGGTAACTCCCGGATTGGATTTTGGTTATTCGGTTTGACTCGAGTTGACCAAAATTCCACGCCTTAAGAAATTAATTAAGAGCCTATTAGACTTTAATTAAATTAATATTGGATATTCATCGGGCTTTGAGACCCGAAACGATTAAATTTGGAATTTAAGTCGTAAGGTTCGTAAATAAAGTGTAAGATTTAATTTGGAATTAAATAATTGGATTAGTATTAAATACATTAATTGGATTTAATTATGTAGTTTAATTTAATTCGAGAGTTCGTACTTTAAATACTTACTCGCAAAAACGAGTTTGACTCGAACAAAATCAAATCGCTTGTTTGAACATTGGATGATCACTAATTATCAGATTAATTAATTGGATTAGATTGATTGATAACATGCTTCAGTGAATACATGGTTGCGATGCATGAATAATGTATATCAGATGGATATTAGTCGGGTGGGATAATTTTGGAAATTGTAATAAATTTGATTTATTAATTGGACCTGCGAGTCCAGCCTTATCACCTCTATACTCTTTGTATTCTCTTCTCACCTATTCCCCTCAATGTAAATGAGGTTTCTTTAGAAGTGTAGTGTAACGGGTAGAAGTAAATACATGTGCTAGCTTTGGAGAGAGAAAATGAGAATTTGATCTAGGATCAATGTAAAGTATCTATCCGCATATCAGTATTATTTTATTTCATATGCGCTTTATTATGTGTTTAGAATGCATGTTTAAGGGTGTATGATGATGAGACCTTAACAAAGATAATAATTGGTTGCCAATTTGCACGCGAAAAACCCTCAAATAATATTAAGCGTCTTTCCTTCCATTGAGTGATTCTCACTCAAGATCCGAGACGGCATTGGTTTGTTGGCCAAAGTCAAGGCCTTTGTCTGTCAAAGATGTGTTTGAATCACGAAGGCTTTGTTACATGTCAGTGTCATGTCCAAGTTGTGGTTTGTTGGCCAAAGTCAAGACCATTTCTTGTCCATCGACATTGATTACGAAGCTTTCCATGGTCAATGGGTCGTGCTTAACTGGGATCATTAAGCTTGTTGTGCCAAAGCCAAGGCTTAGTTGATTCAGAGGAAAAAGGTTAGATAATACATTGGATGTATTGGCATATATAAGATATATGTTTCGGACTTGGACGTCCTCCTACCGGATCTAGGAATTGGATTGGATCCAATTGATCTTAGAGATCTACCTAATTAATTATCATACAATTTGTTGGCCAAAGTCAAGATTGTGTGATATTTAACGGGATCCTAGCCCACTAGGAAACACAGTTTCCCGAGTACTCAACAGAGGGTTAGAGGCTCGCCGAAAAATAGTGGGAGGTAAGAATTGAATTTGCAATACTCGTTCAATTACTCGCCATACGCGCTCATTTAAATTATTTCGTCGTTAGACTAAATGTTAGTTGGACTAATATTTAAATTGTTGTTTTAATAAACAGTTGGACTGTATTATATTTGATTATATATAATTGGATTATATTAATCAATATTTGAATTAATTAATTTCAGTTTACAGTTGATTTTATAATTGGATTATAGTAATCAATGTAATTGAGGTTAATTAATTTAAATTATATTTGATTATATAGTTGGATTATTATAATCATTATAATCAATAGTACCACAAATCGTTGATTAAATAGTTGGACTATTAGAATCAAGATTGAAATGAAAGATTAGTGTTTAAAACATAATCCTGGGTGAAAATGTATTTAAACGACTTTAATTTTCAAATTGGGAATAATTTCAAGATGGTCTTGGAAATTAATAAGTTATTTTATTTGATAAAATAATGAATTATGCCTAAAGCCCGGAGTTAAGCAAATAAGTGGAATATGATATTTGGAATATTCGTATAATGATAACTTTAGCGCTTAATCCATTAAGCTTGTCGAAGTAGACTCCTTAATTTCTGAATCAGAATTAAGGATTAGATCCTTAAAGTATGATAATGAAATTGAAGGATTTTCATGGATCTATTTTAGATCTTTGAAATACTAAATTGCAATAAATAATTCTTGGAGAATTAATGACTATTCTCAAGGAGATAAAGTAAGAGTTTGCAATTAGGCAAGTAGTGCAAGGCACACCTTACTTCAATATTCTAGAAACCCGAGGCTTGGCCAAAGGCTACTGGAATGTTGAAATTGGCAAAGGCACAATCATAATAATCTTTTGGGAAGATAAAAGGATATATCCTAAGAAGGAATTGAAGACGAGCAAGGCTCTTACTTCAAATATGTTTGTCATAATTATGTTCACAACTAGTATTGAAATTGGATTTTAAATACTTAGTGTGATACATAAATATGTACTGTTGTGCAGAATCTGCTTTAAGCAGGACACTGACTTCAGATGAGATTATTCTGCGAATTGAAAACCGGACGATAGTCGCTGTTTTAACCGTAGATACCTAACTTTAGGAATTACCCTCGGGTATGTACTTAAATTAGGGAACTGTTATAATGTAACTAGTTTGACTAGAAACATTATCTTTATATCAGTGTATAACCCGCTGCGGGTGTACCTTTATATTCTAGAACACTAAAGTGTTTTATCATATAAAGATGATATTGAGATAAACACATTAGATGTGAATAACAGAATTTATATTTTGAATATAAATAAAATCTCAAATGTATATAATGACGAACAAATAGCTCAAACTGATTTAATCAGTTAAGAAACTAATTGTGGCATTGTTGTCTGGGACACAATCAAACAAGACTCGTATATCCACACTTTCGAAGAGTGGGTACTTGGACTGTTTTGATTCTATTCAAATAAAGTCTACGAATCTAGCAAAGTGCTTAAAACACCTTTACTCGGTAAAAGTGATAATGCCACCGATCTGTTAGCCCTAATTCATAGTGAAGCAAGTGGGCCAGTGTCTAGCTAGGCTAGAGGTGGATATGAATATTACGTGACCTATACGGATGTGGCATCGCGAAATGGTTATGTGTTTCTTTTGAAGAACACAAATCGGAAACTATTATAGTTTCGACACGAAATAGACAAACAGATAGGCTAAAGTATTAAACCATTACGGTAAAACCGTATTGAAAATATTTAAGCAATACGTTTCTCGTATACTTGAAAGAGTATAGTATTCTTTCAATAAGGACTCCTCCCGGAACAGGTCAGTTTGACGGTGTGTCCGAACAGCATTAACCAAAATTTTGTTGGACAAAATAAAGTTAATCACGAGTCGCTCTGAGCTACCATTTCCTTCAACGGATAAGCTTTAAACAGTGCAAGAACTTATTTTGAATAAGGTTCCATAATAATCTGTTTGACAGATATCATATTAGATATGAAAGGGAAAGAAACCGGGTTCCTCATTCCTGATCATTTGGGTATGCTTGGCATATGTTTGGATGATAACAAACTAAAACCCAAATAGGATAAGTGCCAATTATAGGATATCCTAGGGATACCATAAGTATTGTGCTTATATACCTCACATGAGAACAATTAGATTGTTGCTCACCATGCGGTTTTCCTAAGAGGAATACCGATATGCAGTGGTAAGTGAGATGATAGTATAACTCGATGAAAATCGGAGTAATACTGTTCAAGGCACTGAATCTTAATGAAACATATATAGTTCATCAAGGATGAAACTATACCATTAATCTTCGAATACATGAGAACTAAGGAAGTGATACGAGGTATTGACTCCCTATTAGGACAAAGTGTCATGAGTCCGAAATGAATTCCATGTATATCAACAAGTTTGGAGACTAGTTGATGTACCACAAGGCATTGTGCCTATTGGTACTTTACAAGTCTTCAAGGAAGACGTACATGGATGGCAACATACCAACTTATAAAGCTAGGCTTTTAACGAAAGGTATCGTTATCGACATTGTGTTGATTACGATTCAACTTTTACCTGTTGCCACGGTAAATCCATTTGGATAATACTTGCTGATACGAGCATAGGTTCTTGGAATTATCATTTTGATGCAATCATAATGGTATATGATTTAATTCAAAACGAAAATGATTCTTGTGTAAATAAGAGGGTTAGTGGGAGCGCACTGAAAGTGGCTGTCCTATAAAATAATGATAATATGTCATTTATTGGAAATGAAATTCCCATAAAATAAATGTCGGCGAAAGCTTGGTTTTCCCAATACTCTCCGTGGAACAGTACATTGAAAAATGTACAAGACCTGGTGTATCATACGCTTTGAGCATATGGATTCACAAACAGGCTAATCCAAGTGATAGTCACTGGATTGATATTAGGAACATCCGTTAGTATCTTAGAGAACTAAGGATGTTGTCTTAACCTATGGAGAATGAGAACTTGAAGTGACTGGGATCACTGTAGCAAGTTTCCTATAACCGATAAAGACGACTAAAAGTCGCAAACGGTACTATACAGTTTGAATAACGGTGCAGTAAGCTGGAGATCTTCCAAGCAAGATACTGTTACCGAATAAACAACAAATGTAGGTTAATTGCAGCAGCTGAAGCAGCAATAGAAGTCATTTGGGTCGATAAATATCTAATTAGATTAGATATAGTTCTATTAGCGGCTGAACTAGGCATCAGCACAGGCTAGAGAATTAATGGTCTCATCAACGATCCAGATACATACTTACATATTCATCTGATTCGTTCGGATCATACATCGTGGCGATGTGATGATCGAATAAATCGCATCAAGATGATATTCATGCAAATCCGCTGACGAAAGCTTTTCTCAGCAGTTTGAGCCAACCGTACATAGTTCGGGTGTTAGACACTCGAGTGACTGGCTATAGGCCAAGTGGGAGATTGTTGGACAATTATGACCCATAGCGTCACTATTTATACAGATCACAGTGTTGTTGTACAAATTAACTATGTGACATTGGAGATTACACTCGTATCATTTGTGATTAGATCACCTAGATATATAAATGATAAGAGGTCCCTATGATTTGTTCCTGGACGGAGAATGATATGAGACAGTATCAGCCCATGAAGGATAAATCATTAAACATCCCTAGTCAGAGCATTATCGAGATTGGACATCGATGAATGCATAAAAGACTAGTATTACACTTGTGCGCGTTTGTAAGGGCACAACGACATAGGTCTCATATATTTGGGTATTGGATACTCATGCAAGTGTAATAGGAGGTTATGTTTACCGGTGGTACGGAAACAGCTTCGCTCTGGATAGACCCCTCGGAATTCCATTGGTAGTATGACTACGTGTCTATGGAAGTCCGAAATCAGGGTAGGTGTATTTGGTCTTAACCTAAGACTTGCAACGCTAATACTTGCGACAATCAATATGCTTTGGTTTTGGTCGTCCAGGGCTTTAACCGGTTCTGTGTACGCCTCTGCTGGGTATATTGAGAATCGTAGTGTATTGGGTATGATGTCAAGACGGAAGTATCACTCCAGTCATAGTGGAGATGATGTCACGTAGGATATGGAACTAGTAATCTTGAGTACTTCAGTCATCGGGATGATATGACTAGGTCATGTTCATCCGATTATAGAGACTAGTTACCAGACATCCGACATGTTCTTCGCACATGGCAGACACAATTCCAGCCCCAGGCCTAGCACGTGACATCCGAACGAATTAAAATTAGAATTAATTCGTTAGCGACGTGAATAGTGATTTCGCTAGGCGTAATCATTTAATTACGACGCAACGGAAAATTCGTTAATTTGGAATTAGCGAACCCAAGCCCGAGATTATTTGCGAGCGCATTCGTATTTGGAATTCGAGTGCGGAACGTCAAATCAAGTGTCAAGTCACTAGTCACATCTAGCATCACATCAAGCGTAAAATCATGTCACTTTGAGTGATGTGACAATTGATTGGATTGATTGATTGATGTGAGTGATGTGACAATTGATTGGATTAATAAAGTGATGTGAGTGATATGACTTGATGTGTAAAGGTGATGTGTGTGGTTGGCAATTAAAGCCAAATGTGTTTGAAATGAATTTCAAATGAAATTCATGTGTATTAGATACAAAAGAAACACAAAAACGAAATGCACACTTGACACCCTTTTTCCCTCCTCTCTCTCCTCTTCTTCTTCCTCTCTTCATTCACGTTTTTCTTATTCTAGTGAGGCAGCCCACTGCCGAATTTAACAAAGAAAAATGGGGGAAGCAAGTGAGTTTTTGATGCAAAACAAGAGTGCTAGCACACTCCAGGATCATGCCAAGGTGATAGGGAAGCATACCCATGAGCCGGGAACCACTACGGTGAAGCTTGGAGCTTCAAATCATGAAGACAATGGGCGAAATTCACTATTCACAGCAGCCCACTGCCTTGAAAAAGTGAGCAGAATTCGAATTTTTATTGCCCAAATTGTCGCTCAACCGCTCGATGTAAGTATTCCGCACTTCCGTCGTTGTATTCACTTATGATTCATGCTTGAGTTTTGATATTGGGACCTTGAAAAACTCCAACAATACATGGAATCCATTTCGAATTTCATGGCACTTTGCCATAAAAGGGAGTCAATACCTTGGATCACTTCCTCATACGCAGTAGGTTCGTCTTCCTCAATAAGATTGACATCTACATGAGGTGAGATCAGAAACCCATACCTCCCAGGTTATTTTCTGACTCTCTCCGACCTACGCAATTCTTGTGTATTCGAACATTGTGGTCCAGTTTCATCCCTAATAAACTGTTTATGTTCCGTAAAAGAGCCTGTGCCTGGAACAGTATTACTCCGATTTTCATCAAGTTCTACTTTCCTCCCACTTACCACTGCATTTAGGATTTCCTTTTAGAAAAACCGCGTGGAGAGCAACAATTAAATTGTTCTCTTGTGAGTTGTATAAGTACTATACTTTGGTTTCCCTAGGATAACCCACAAATTAGGCACTTATCCGATTTGGGTTCTAATTTGATATCATCCAAACATATGCCCCGCATTCCCAAATATTTAGGAATGAAAAAACCCAGTCTATTTCCTGTTCATATCTAATATGAAGTCTGTCTAACAGATTTTCATGGAACTTTATTCAAAATAAGTATTACACTGTTTAATACTTATCCCTAGAAGGAAATTGGTTGCTCAGAGCAATTCATCATTAACTTTACGATGTCTAACAAAGTTTGGTGTCTCTTTTCGGACACACCGTCAAATTGAGGTGTCCCGGGAGGAGTCCACTATGAAAGAATACTATACTCTTTCAGGTAATCGAGAAAGTTATTGCTTAAGTATTTTCCACCACGGTCTAACTGTGACAGTTTAATACTTTAGCAGGTATGTTTGTCTACTTCGTATCGAAACTCTTTGAATTTATCAAAAGTTTTTTATTTATATTTCACAAGAAACACATAACCATAACGCGATGCCACATCCGTAAAGGTTACGAAGTGTTCATATTCACCTCTAGCCTAGCTAGACATGGGCCCACTTATGTCACTATAAACGATGGCTAACAGATCGGTGGTAATTGCACTTTTACCAAGTAAAAGGTGTTTTAGGCACTTTACCTAATAAACTAGTTTCATAAACATCATTTGAATTAGAATCAAATTTGTCCTAGTACAGACTCTTCAAAAGTATGGATATACGAGTCTTGTTAATGTGTCCTAGACAACAATGCCACAAATAAGTCTCATCTGATTAATTCAGTTTGAGCTATTTGTTTGTCATGTTATACGTTTGAGATTCATTTATATTCAAAATATAAATACTGTTATTCACATCTAATGTGTTTATCTCAATATCATCTTTATAAACAAAACATTTGGTGTTCTAGAATATAAAGGTATACCTGCAATGGGTTAAGCTAGATATACAGATAATGTTTCTAGTCAAACTAGGTACATTATAACAGTTTCCTAATTCAAGTACATACCCCAAAGGCAGTTCCAAAACTTAGGTTTCTACGGTTAAAAAAGAGACTCTCATCCCATTTCCGACTCGCAGGTAGATCTTAACTGAAGTCAGTCTCCTGCTATTCAGCAGATTCTACACATCAGTACATATTTATTTACAACACTTAGTATCAAAAGTCCAATTTTGAAACAAGTACTGAACATATTTACGACAAACATACTTGAAATTGGAGCCTTGTCCCGCCTTCACTTCCTTCATGTCTATCTTGTCCATACGGCAGTCACGCTTCCAGTGACCATGTTTGCCACAATTTAGGTAAGAATCTTGGGATATGTCATTTGTCTTCCTAGAAGACTGTGACGATTTTGCCTTTGCCCCTTTTCACATCTCTAGAAGCCTTCGGCCAAGCCTTGACCTTCTGGGGTGTTGAAGTAAGATACGCCTTGCGCTTCTCGCCCATTTGCAAACTTTGACTCTGTCTCCTTGAGCATAGCCATTAACTCTCCAAGAGTTTTATCTTGCAATTAGTACTTTAAAGAACTAAGAATATATCTATGAAGATTCTTCAATTTCAACATCATTGTTTAAGGATCTAATCCTTAGTTCTGACGAAGAAATTAAGGAGTCATTGCGTCAAGCATAACGGATTGAACACTAAAGTTTTCATCACAGTGAGTCTTTCAAAGCTCATGCTCCACTATTCGCTCAACTTCTATCTTAGGCCCAAGAGGTTGCTCTATCAAATAGATTAACTTCTCTACTCCCAGGACTATCCTAATATTCATTTCTCATTCTAGAAAATTATGTCGTTAAAGAAATTTTCACCTAGGATTATGTTCTTTGATGCTAATCTTTCAGCTATCTTCATTGCTATGGTCCAACCATCCAATCAACGATTTCTGGTACAATCTAATGTAATGATTACTATAGTCTAACTATATAATTAACTACAATTTGATTGGTTAAATTCAAATATATTGATTACTATAATCCAATTATATAATCAACTATAAATGAAATAGTTTGAATACAGTCCAACTGTTTAATTAAAATAACAATTGAATATTTGTCCAACTAATATATATGCATTTAAATAATGACGAAAAATGAAATGAGAATGGCAAGTATCTAAACGAAATTACAAATTTAATACTTGTCTCCCACTATTTTTCGACGAGCCTCTAACCCTCTGTGGAGTACTCGGGAAACCTAGTTTCCTAGTGGGCTAGGATCCCGTTAAATAACGCACAACCTTGACTTTGGCAAACAAGTTGTATGAAACATAACTAGGTAGATCTCTAAGATCAATTGGATCTCATCCAATTCCTAGATCCGATAGGTGGACCTCCAAATCCGAAATATATTTCCAATATATCCAATATATTCCCTAACATTTTCCTCTGAATCAACTAAGCCTTGGCTTTGGCACAACAAGCTTAATGATTCCAGTTAAGCGGGACCCATTGACTTTGGAAAGCTTCGTAATCAATATCGATGGACAAGAAGTGATCTTGACTTTGGTCAACAAATCACAACTTGGACAAGACATGCGATATGGAACAAAGCCGTCATGATTCAAACACATCCGCGATGGACAAAGGTCTTGACTTTGGCCAACAAACCAGTGCCAATCTTGGATCTTGAGAGAGAATCACTCAATTGAAGGAAATCGCTTAATATTTGTTGAGGGTTTTTGTCGCGATTTGGCAACATTTATTATCTTTAATTATGTCTCATCATACACCCTTAAGCATGCATTCTAAAAGCATTATAAGACGCGGTAAAATTAATAATGACATGCGGATGGATATATAATACACTTTGTTCCTATAACAAATCTCTCACTTTCCTATCTCCCGCTAGCACTATTCTTACTTCTACCCAGTTACATAACACTTCTAAAGAAACCTCATTTACATTGAGCGGAATAGGTGAGAAGAGAAATACAATGAGAAAATAGATAATAGGTTGGACAAGCAGGTCTAATTTAATAAATTCTAAATTTATTACAATAATTTCCAAAATTGCCCTCACCCATCTAAAATCCATCCAATATACATTATTCATGCATACATCCAAGTATTCACACATAGCATGTTATCAATCAATCTAATCTAATCCAATTAATTAATCTTTAATTAATGACCATCTAAAGTTCAAACAATGATTTGATTTGCGTGAGTCCAACACGTTTAAGAATAAATACTCAAAGTACGTATTCTTGAATTATATCGAACTATAATTTTAAATCCAATTTAAATTATGTTCAATACTAATTCATATTTAATTCGAAATTAAATAATTAAACTTTTAAATGTGTCTTTTAGCCTTGGATTCCAAATCCAATTTTTATGGGTCTCAAAAGCCCAATTAGTATCCAATACTATTCAATTAAAGTCCAATGGGCTTTTAATTAATTTCTTAAGGCATAGGCTTTGGTCAATATGGGTCAAACCTAAATACCAAGGCCCAATTAGGAATCAGCCTATGCCAAAAATTAATTTAGGCCCATTAGGCCCAATCAAAACTTTAGAGGCCCAATTATCATATTTGGACTTTATGGAAATGGTTTTAGGCCCAATTGGATCCAATCAATTGTCCTGAACCAAACTTGACCCAACCAAGCCCATTAAGCCCAATTACAACAATTAAATTAATATAACATTCCAAATCACATATTAATTCAATTAAAGTGCAATAACCATAATTAATTAATTAACCTAATGTTTCCAAAACATTAATTTAATCTAATTAATCATGTCTAATTCCCAAATTCATGTCCAACACAAAATTGGGGCAAAATCAATTCTCCAACAACATGCATAACTCACGACCAAGGCAATAAAAAATCATTCAATTTGATCTGAATCCAATTTAAATCAACATTCAATATTTCAATCATGCCTTCAACACATCCAATATGTCAAATTTCAAAAATCACCATAAGTCTAATCTAGGGTGCATTCGGCCAAGGGCTATAATTTGGGGAAAATTAATCCTATCAATTTTTCACAAAATTGAAGATGCACAAATCCAATTTAACATCATACGAACATAACCCAACAACCAATTTAGGCAAATCATGCTCCAAACTCAAAATCCCCAAAATAAAGTCATGAACCCTAGAAATCCAAATCAAACTTAGATCGCTCTGATACTAAGATCTCTAAAATTGATTTGTGTGTGAAAAATCAAAGAGAGTTGCGGAATACTCACATTGATTAGTGGAGGAGATTTCAAAAATATCCATCTTTCCTTGGATGTGTTGGAAGCTTCGGAGCTTGAAGACGAGTTCCAAACTCTCGGGTTGGTCTCCCTATCACCTTCCTTTGACTCCAAAATGTGCTAGCATGGTAGAATTTTTGAGACAAAAATTCCATGGAGAGAGGCCTCTAAGTTCGGCCAAGAGAAGCAAAAATGGGAGAGAGTGAATAATGTGTTTCTAAAACAATTGTGTTTATTAATGGTTTCAAAAACCATGTTGGATAAAGCCAAGTGGTTTTGAAAAAATGATTTGCTTTTTGCCAACTACCACCATTTCATTTTGACAAGGGTTGTTACTAGTGGGTCCCACACTTAAATTCAAAATTCAAGTCGGGTGGCTCAACACACTTCTCGCTCGATTTCGTTTTGAATTTTCTGTCGCGACATAATTAGATCTAATTTAATTCAATAATAATACCCAATAAAATTATTACGGAAGTCGCTTGTGAATTAATTCTAAATTAATTCGTTCGCTTGAATTAAAATCTAATTTTAATTCCGTATTGAAATCTAATTTCAATTAATATATCTAATATATTATTTTAGCCTAATTAAATAAATTAAATAGTAAAATCTAATTTCACTATTAAATTTACTTTACCGATTAATTCTAAATTAACCGCGTTCTCTCTTCTCGACGAATTTATTCCCAGATAAATTCTCGACGCAATTAATCCCAGATTAATTCTCTCTTTTAATTAATCCTAGATTAATTATTACCGTAATTAATCCCAGATTAATTTCTCTCTCATAATTAATTCCAAAATTAATTATTTGTTCGAGTCAAATATCATCGGTGAATCTTTGGGAGGCGACCCAAGAGATCCCTGGATATGTTGGAAGTAAATACGATTATCGGACTATCCGAATACGTGCGTACCTAGTACCACGTTCTTACCGATTCAAAAGACATGGTTGGCTTCTACCAAAGCACCGTTCCAACCCAATTCTCCAGAAATATATTTAACATGGAATATACATAATCTATATCAGGCGTAGTATATGTAGTATCACTTATTAAGATCCAGTATCGGATGTCACATACTAGGTCTGGGGTTAGAATTGTGTCTGCCTCATACGAAGCATATATCGGATTAACAACAACTAGTCTCTTAAATCGGACAATCATGACCTTGTCATATTATCCCGATAGCTGCAGCATTTAAGAGAGTACAATTTTTTTGTCCCTGCGTGATCATCATCTCCATATTACTGAAGTGATACTTCAATCTTGACATCACATCCAATACACTATGATTCTCAGTATACCCAGAAGAGGCGTACACAGAACCTGTTAAAGTGCAGGATGACCAAAACCAAAGTATACTGATTGTCGCAAGTATTAGCGATGTAAGTCTCAGGTTAAGACCAATTACACCTACCCTGATTCGGACTCCCATAGACACGTAGTAATACTACCAATGGGATTCCGATGGGTCTATCCAGAGCGAAGCTGTTTCCGTACCATCGGTAAACAGAACCTCTTATTACACTTCCATGAGTATCCAATACCTAAATATATGAGAACTATGCCGTTACACTTCCATAACACGCACAAGTGTAATACTAGCCTATTCCGCATTATCGATGTCCAGTCTCGATAATACTACGACTAGGGAAATTTAATGATGATACCTTAGTGGATTAATACTGTCTCATATCTTATTAATCCGGTACTGATCATATGGACTTTTATCATTTATATATCCCGATAATCCAATTACAAATGATAAAAAGAGTAATTTCCTTTGTCACATAGTTGATTTGTATAACAACATCATGTTATGTACAAATAGTGATCATATGGGTTATAATTGTCCAACAGACACCCTTTACTATATTTATCTTGTAGTTCCAGACACGGCATGCTTGGTTGGACGTGAAATATGTCCAGCCGGCTATGGAAAGTCTTTAATTAAAGACGGCCAAATTTCTGGTCACATCTTTCTTTGACGTTCTGTTATTTATTTACTCATCGCTATTTTACTATTTCGCATTTAGTTTGTTATTTATTTTTTATTTCGCCTTTATTTTATTTATTCATAATATTCGCATATGCTTTATTTTATTATTTTGTTATTCACATCGCATTAATGTCTATCTTTATTATTATCCATTGCGGTATATCAGATGGAGACCCAGACAAAAATTCCGTAGCTGAATTCGAAAGGATGGTGGTGCGGTTTGTACTTGAGATACAACTCCACAAACCACTCCGGAAATATTCATACAACCATGATTAATCGTCTTTTCTTTACTAATTATTTATTCACGTTTTTTCCTGCTTTTGATTATTATTATAATATTTATTATCGTATTTATTTATTTAATATGCTTTTGGAGCTATGTATTTTCTTTCATTATTTCTATTAATGTAAATGGGTGTGCGAATTTGTGTTGTTTGAATTATCTTGCATGAACTGCATAAGACTTGGCTATACTATTGTGTTAACCCATCCATTATACTGGCATAAGTAACGGACTATTCTGAACCCAACTGTTTGAAGTATTCCCTTGCGAGGGGTGAGTGCGGCCTTAAATCCTTTCCCAGTTCATATTGGGTGGCGACTCCTTTATCCTCCGATTTAGTCCCCCGTGGGCTACTCCGTACTCTCTACGGGCTGTGAGCCCAATAATGTCGTGGTCGCTGAGCATCATAGGCATAGCGGTAAATCTTGCTTCACTCCTACAGATGGCGACTCCACTAGAGATAGAGAATCGGCCTCGAAATAATGCTTTGTAGTGTCCATGGCTTTTTCTTTGATTACCTAAGTCTCATATATTTTGCATACCCTTTTTTACCCCAATGGCGTCATGTATCGTGAAGTCACTTTCACTCAATACGGTGGATCATTATGTGATGACCATCACTCGTTGGCATGTACCATAGGGTATAAAAAATATGTGCTCACTTGGTCGCTCGAACTCTTTAGTGGGGAGACCTAATTATGAACAACCCTTCACCGACGAGAGCCTTTATCCATATCCTTATAAGCCCATAAATGAACAATATTTATGTCCTATAAAAGCTACTCATATGCTTGTGTTTGGGACCATTATCATTTGGATCCTTTTGGACTTCTCATCATAGGATATGAACTTGTTGGGCTATTTAAACTGGGACGGGTTTGTATCTTATGACGATTGAGCTAAAAGTTTTAAAAATGATGATGGGCTACCTTGCGTTTGGGGCCCCTATCATTTGAAGTTGTTTAGCCACCTTATCACAAAAATGTAAACCTGTTAGGCCTTTTCAACTAGGATAAGTTTGAACCTCGCGATAATCTGATTGAACACTTTAAAATGATAACGGGCCAACTTGTATGAAAACCTTGATGGGCTTAGAATGTCCAAACATGATCCGAATATTCCAAATGCATGAGTCCGATATCCGCATTGGCTTTCATCTATGAATGATACGCCTTGTTATGACATATTTGTATACTTTTGGATATCTCCAAGTCCATCCCCAGAATCGTGATTACCGAAGGCCCAAATCGTCATTTCTAGACAATGACACGATCCCTATGATAGGCTTAGTCAATATTGTAAATGGCCGGTCTTTTTCTTTCACTGATAGAAAAGAACTGAGGTAGCCAAGGTTCACCCTCATAGCGTAGGAGAGAACGAATTTGTATACCCTCGTTGGTACATAAAATAAGCCATACCTATGACAGAAATGGACTTACCACGAGTGTGGGAGGAATAAGGTCGGAAGGATATATGCTATTTTGATAACCACATTAATCGTATACATACACGTACTATGCCAACTCCTTATTTTAACAGCCAACATAGATATCCGTTGAGTTAGAGAAGAAGAAAGACTTCTCAAGAAGAGGTTAACACACATGGATGCGTCAGGCAGTGAAAGTTCCCGCGTGGATCATTTAGAGACCAACATCACTAAAATCACCGAGCAACTACAAGCTCTGACCAATGCTATGGCCAATCTGATAGTACCCCACACAGTGAGACCATAAAATTTTGCAACCATAGTAGAAAGACCATTGGGGAGCCTTCAGCCAAAAAAAAAAATTGTTTATTTTTAGTCCTTATAGTTAAGCATAAGTCCAATGATGAAATTATTTGCTTTAGGGTGAAATATTAGAAACGATAAGTTCTTGATGTAATTTTATCTGACACTTTGAGTAGTTGATCTATGTTAGACTCGTAAGCACTTAATTATAGGTTTTTTAGCAGTGAAAACCTGAGTAGTTGGCAAAATGACTAGTCGGTAAAGTGACTAGTCGAAGAAATTACAGGTTGATGAATGACCGTTTGCTTAGATGTCTATCCTGATTTGCTTGTGTTATGATGTGTGGTATGATTGAAAATAAAAGAAAAGTCTCTGAAGAAAAAATTAAACCACTTATAACCGATAAGCGTGAAGCTATCCACGGGCGAGTATTATGACCACCATGAGGAGAAATGCTACCTTAAAGTGTAGGTGTTTTAAAAAAAAAGACAAAAAAAAAAGAAAAAAGAAAATCATACAATATTAAGAATGGAAAAATCAATTTCAGAGAATAAATCTAGGTTGGGTTGACCCATCGATCCCAATTTTTGACATGAAATCATTGAGTTAACTTACCTTGGAATCAATCAGTAAATGAACCTTTACGCACAGACACTGTGAGTCTGGCTTAGATGATTTATTCAAAGACTTGGATTTGAGTTGAATTAAGTGTTTTGAAGGTTCTCTGGTTTCATTACTGGGCATTCATTGAGGACAATAATATCCGTAACTATTGGGACAATTTTGTAGCTTGTAATATGATATGTCTATACGGAATGCCACATCATATAGTGATGAACAATGAAGTCTAATTTAGGAGAAAAATGCAAGCCGAGAATGGCAGCAAACTCCTCAGATAAAATCTAGGAATCGGAAGGCATGAACCCAAAAGGATGAGGTCGCTTTCACAAAGGCATAATCCACATTGACCCAGTGCAGGTTGCGAAAAGCAGAAAGCTAAGCCAGGTCTGAGGGCGACCAGTCTACCACCCCACAGATAAGGGACACAATGGGACCTTGAGCTCTTAGACCAAAGAAATCTGAGCAATCACTAGAGGAGAATTGGTAGAAAGAAACTATAAGCAGGCCTAGGGGTGACCAAAGCTTTTATAGGCAAAGGGCACCAAAAAGCACAAGAAAGACCTAATCAAGGATGACATCAAGCCAATAGGACAAAGAAAACCCATAAGAATAGGGAGTGCAACCATGCATACATGTCGCATACATATAATTTTTGTTTTATTTTCATAGGCTTTGAAGAAAAAGAAAAGCGATGAGGATGAGAAACTCCTCTGGAATGAGGACGAGTGATGAGTGGTAAATAGATCACTATATCCCACTTCTTTGACTTAATATTTTGAATAGTTTCTTGTATTTTGTAAATATTTTGATGTGTTTTGTATTATTTTGTGAATAAATATAATAACAAGACTCTTTGGAGGTAATTCGGGGCCAAAATAGTGGAAAACTGACAAAAAGTGTAAAAATGTAAATTTCCTACTAAAATACACCGTTTTGCTAAATTATGTTGTCCTAAAATATGGCGTCTGCTAACATACACCGAATCTGCTAACGTGCGCCTGCCATATGTCAACATCATGGGAAATCCACTAAAATACACCGGGACATATGTCGCCATCACATGCTACCGACAGAACACATCATTGCTTATGTCATGATGACATCAACATCGCGATGCATGAAGCCTTACACGTTGCGACGCTGAGCTAATTATTGAGATAATCATTCAGCCGCGTACACTTGTCACCATCTCCGGGAGTTTTGCGCAATGTGTCCTTCATCAACGGCGCATCACAAAACGCAAGGGTTGGCGCGTCGCGATGTGTAGAGCAAAAATTTCTCTATAAATTGAGGCCGAATTTCATTTGTAAATTCATACTTTCTTACGTAATTTACTTTCTGTTATTTACTTTTCAGTATTTACGTTTCGACAAAGAGGAGGTAACTCCCCCTTGTTGGGGTGAAAGGTTAAGCTTTTATTACTAATATTTAGATTAATCTCCCTTAATTATAATATAACAACTATTTAAAACCTGACTTAATGAGGATATCGCCTTATGATCGGTTGGACTTAATGAAATTGGTTTTAATCTGACTAAACTGGATACCGTCTATATGGTGGGTTGGAATTAATTATTAATTTGACTTAATCAGGATACCGCCTATATGGTTGGTTCGTAATATTACGCAAAGTTAATATATTATAATAAGGGAGATATCTAAATAGAAGTAATAAAAGTGGATCCTCTAACCCCCATCATTTTCTTTTATTGTAATTTTTACATTTTTAAATTTCCAGCATTTACTTTCCAGCATTTACTTCCAGCATTTACTTTATTTAATTTGCAGCATTTACTTTATGTCTTTTATTTACTTTATGTGTCGTAACTAAGTCCATTATCTGGGGTTGTGATGAATTCCAATATCACTGGTTTATTAGGGGTTATTTTATAGTTTGGGTAATATAAAGGTTTATTTATTAAGTCTTAAGCTTAATGCTTCTTATTAACTAGCCATTAATAAGATTAATATGGTTAACATAAAATAAACTTGAGAAAGGAATTTTAGGTTTCAACCTTAGACTTAATAGATTTCCTTACAGGATAGACATATACCTGTCGGGTGGGGGTAGCCACAATTGGAACTTATTCTTAATGAAATCTGGTAACTTAGTTGACATAAAAATGTGATTAATTGGATTACATTGGGTTTTTGCATCTGACTATCGACTGAGGATTTACATATTTTCCTGTTCCAGGTTAGTAAACCAATATATTACTCAAACATGAAATAATCACTTCATCTTTAAAAGATATTGGAAAGATTCACAACCCTGGATAGTTTAATAATATTTAATTTTTCTTAATCTACTTTCACAATTTTTTTACTTGTTTTAAGTTTAAAGTTACCATCCAATCAATCCATTAGATACTCGTAAAAATTTGGCTTTAAAAATTAATAGCTTAGGTATTAAGTCCTCGTAGAATCGATATTTTTATTACTACTTGAATGATATGTGTGCTTGCGTTATACGCGTGTGATTACGCACCTGTCAAGTTTTGCCACTGTTGCAGGGGACTTATTTATCTTTCACTATTAGTTTGGAGGTCAGATACCTTTACTTGTATCTAAATTCTTTTTACTTATTGTTTTTGTTTTCTTGTGTTTCAAGTTCTCAGACACTAAATGAGACGAACTAGAAATTTTGAAATCCAACTGCTTGACCCAGATATTGAAAGAACCATCAGACAATTGAGATGGGAAAGACTAGAAAGCCAAGAAGCACTGATCAATATGGAATATGAACCTTTGGAGATTGCTCCACCAATTCCCATTCAAACATAACTATTCTGGTGGCTGACGGCTTCATTTCCTGTATTGTACTTCCTCATTTGCCAGCAAATACATGTGACATCAAAACATGCATTCAGATGATTCAACAATCAGTTCAATTTGGGGGGAATGTAACTGAAGATCCTAATGCCCATATCGGTAACTAATTGAAAGTTTACGACACTTTCAACTACAACTGAGCAGCTGAAGAAGCAATGAGACTGCGTGTATTTCTATATTCCTTGAATGACAGAGCTAGAGCCTGGCTACATTCACTACCAGCAGGTTCCATCACAATTTGGAACACTCGAGCCACCAAATTCATTTTTCCACCAGCCAGAACTGCAAAGCTGAGGAATGACAGCACATCCTTTGTGCAAGATGACTCAGAATCCCTCTACGAAGCTTAGGAAAGGTACAAGGATTTGCTCCGAAAATTTTCTCACCATGATATTGCAAAATGACTACAAGTTCAAACATTTTATAATGGACATTCTGGAATAAGGAGAACCACAATTGATACTGCAACTGGAGGAGCTTTAATGGTAAAATGAGAAGATCAAGCTTGGGACCTAATTGAAGAAATAGCCAATAATAATTCCTTGTGGCCAACAGAAAGGAGTATGATTCAAAGAATTGCTGGAATTTATGAAGTTGGAGCCAACACTGCAGTAAATGCCAAGCTGGATCTGATATGCAAATTCATGGAAACTCTCAGCACGCAAAGTAATATGAGATCCACAAGTTCACTATATATAGGATTACCAGAGCCAAACCAACATGAAGAGACGGTGAATTATGTCAATAATTTCAACAGACAGGGGAACAATCCATATTCCAACCCTACAACCTAGGGTGGAGGAATCATCCCAATTTCGCATGGAGCAACAATTCAAGGCAAAAGAACTATCCACCACTCAGATTCCATCAGCAGAACAAATGCCAGGAGCATGAAAAAGAACTAGGAATAACAGAAGTGCTAGCTTAGTTAAAAAAATATGATGATATGTTTCAAAGCCAATCAACTTCTATTAAAGCACTAGAGAATCAAATTAGACAAATGGCCAATGCTCAGAGTTACAGACTGCCAGGTAACCTTCCTAGCAACACAGAAACAAATCCAAGGAACCGAGCCAAGGAGCAATGTCAAGCCATTACCCTGAAAAGTGGTACTGAAATCAACAGAGATGTTGGAATCAAGGCATCCATTGAGTAAGTTCCAAAAGAAACAGTTCAATAGATGGAGGAAAATGAAGCAAAGGAAAAAGATCAAAAAAGAATCACTCCACCTGCACCTTTTCGGAAGCGTCTCCAGAAAAATAAAATGGACAAGCAGTTTACTCAATTCTTGGAAATGTTCAAAAAATTGCATATCAACATTCCATTTGCAGAAGCGTTGGAAGAAATACTCAGCTATGTCAAATTAATGAAAGATTTCCTTTCATGAAAATAGAGATTGGGAGATTACGAGATAGTAGTATTGATAGAAGAATGTAGCGCCATCATTCAAAGGAAACTTTCCCCAAAGTTGAAAGACTCTGGCAGTTTTACTGTCCCATGCACCATTGGAGAATATTACATCGGTAAAGCTTTATGTGATTTAGGTGCAAGTGTTAATTTGATGTTTTTTTCAATTTATAGGAAACTACAAATTGGAGAAGCATTGCCCATCTCAGTTTCTCTGCAACTTACTGATCGAGCGCTCGTATTTCCGAGAGGTGTAGTTGAAGATGTGCTGGTCAAAGTCGAAAAACTTATTCTCCTAACAGATTTTATTATCCTTGACATGGAAGAAGACAAGATGTACCTATCTTCTTGGGGAGACCATTCTTGGCTACAGGTCGAACTGTTATTGATGTATAAAAAGGAGAACTAACCATAAAAGTGCAGGACCAAGAAGTTACCTTCAATGCTTTCAAGGCTATGAAATTCCCGAGTGCGGAAAAGGAAGAGAAATGTTTCAGAATTGATGTGGTAGATAGTATCATTCAGGATACTAATGTAATACCACCTCCCACAGATAAACTTGAAGCTTGCATCACCAACATGACTGACAGTGAACTATCTTGACAAGCCATTTCGCTTCAAATCAACACCACAAGTGGAAAGTCTGGAACTACCAAAGAAATAGCAAATCAAGCTTTCGATAGAAGAAACACCAGAACTGGAGCTAAAGTTACTACCAATCGATCTCAGGTATGCATTCTTACGAAACTCTTCTGAATTACCTGTGATTATTTCTTCTTCACTAATATTGGAGTAGGAAGAAAAGTTGCTAAGATTGTTACGAGAACACAAGAAAGCCATTGGCTGGACTATAGCAGACAGTTGAGGCATTAGTCCATCATTTTACATGCACAAGATTCTGATGAACGATGAGTATAGACCCACAGTGGAGCATCAATGGAAACTAAATCCAATCATGAAGGAAGACGTGAAGAAAGAAATCATCAAATGGTTGGATGTCGGCATCATCTACCCCATCTTTGATAATACTTGGGTGAGTCCTATGTAGTGTGTGCCAAAGAAAGGAGGAATTATTGTAGTCACAAATGAAAAGAATGAGCTGATTCCAACAAGGACGGTAGCTGTATAGAGAGTATGCATGGACTAAAGAAATTTGAACAAAACAACAAGGAAAGAACATTTTTCGCTTCCATTCATTGACCAGTTGCTAGAAAAATTGGCAAGACATGAATTTTATTGCTTTCTGGATGTATACTCAAGGTATAATCAGATTTCCATTGCCCTAAAAAATTAGGAGAAAACCACGTTTACATGTTCGTATAGTACTTTTACTTCCCGTAAGATGCCATTTGTACTATGTAATGCTCCTGTCACATTTCAATTTTGCATGATGGCCATCTTCTCTGACATGCTGGAATAAAGTATGGAAGTCTTCATGGATGATTTCTCTATGTTTGGAGACTCTTTCGACCCCTGCTTGCAGAATCTGGAACAAGTGTTACAAAAGTATAAAGATACCAATCTGGTACTCAACTGGGAGAAATGCCACTTCATGGTGCAAGAATGTATTGTCCTGGGACATTGGATCTCACAAAAGAGAATTGAGGTAGACAAAGCAAAGATTGAAATAATTTAGAAACTACCTCCACAAACAACTGTCAAAGGGATTCGGAGTTTTCTCGGACATGCAGGCTTTTACAGGAGATTTATCAAAGACTTCTCAAAGATTGCTAAACCTCTGTGCAATCACGAAGCTTTTGAGATCTTGAAATAGAAGCTGGTCTCTGCCCCTATCATTGTAGCACTAGACTGAACCCTTCAATTGAAGAGATGTGCGATGCTAGTGATTTTGTTGTAGGTTCAGTTTTGGGACAATGCAAAGAAAAAATTTTCCACATCATTTATTACTCTAGCAGAACTCTGAATGAAGCTTAACTCAACTACAACAACCACTAAAAAGTAATTGCTAGCAGTTGTGTTCCGTTTTGATAAATTCTGCTCTTATCTGCTGGGTCCCAAAGTGGTGGTCTATACAGATCATTCACCAATCAAATATCTGATCTTGAAGAAAGATGCCAAACCTAGATTTGATCTGTTGGATACTTCTATTAAAATAATTTGACGTGGAAATCTGAGATAGAAAAGGGACAGAAAACCAAGTAGCAAATCACTTATTGAGGCTCGAGAATGGAGAAACATCTGGAAAAGAACTGAAAATCAAAGAAACTTTTACACATAAATAGTTATTTCCATGAAATAGCATGATGTCCCTTGGTATTTGACTATGTCAACTATATAATATTGGGAAAATGGCCGTTGAAATAGACTCATCAGCAACGAAATAATTTCTTCAAAGAAGTCAAACATTATGTTTAGGATGAGCCGTACCTATTCAAACGTTGTCATGATCAATTACTGAGATGTTTTATTCCACATGAGGAGGTCAATAGTGTTCTTCAGCATTGTCATTCATCACCATATGGCGGACACTTCACCGAAAATAAAACTGTACCCAAAATCATTCAATTAAGTTTGTTCTGGCCCACTCTATTTAAAAATGCTTACTTATTTTCTCTTCAATGTGACAGGTGCCAGAGAACGGGAAATACTTCAAGAAAAAAATGAAAGACCTCTGCAAAATATTCTGGAAGTGGAGATATTTGATATATGGGGTATTGATTTTATGGGACCCTTTGTTCCATCATTCGGAAACATGTATATACTAGTTGCAATAGACTACGTCTCCAAATGGGTTGAAGCAATAGCACTGCCATCAAATGATTCAAAAATGGTGATAAAATTCCTTAAAAAGAATATTTTCACTCGCTTCGGAACACCTCGGTCAATTATTAGCGATGGTGGTACACATTTCTACAACAGATAATTCGATGCACTCCTATCCAAATAAGGAGTTACTTAGAAAGTTGTCACAGCTTACCATCCATAGTCAAATGGACAGTTTGAAGTTTCAAACAGGAAAATCAAAAGAATCTTGGAGAGAACCGTTGGATCAATAAGGAGGAACTGGTCTATAAAACTGGATGAGGCATTATGGGCCTATTGGACAGCTTACAAAACACCCATTGGTATGTCCCCATATTGAATGGTGTTTGGAAAAGTGTGCCATCTACCAGTGGAGCTTGAATACAAGGCATACTAGGCACTGAAGAAGTTAAATCTTGATCTACAAGAAGCAGGAGAAAAATGACTCTACCAACTCAAAGAATTGTAGGAATTTCACCTACACGCTTATAAGAATGCCGGATTATACAAAAAAAAAAAGACCAAGAAATGGCATGATCGAAAAATAATGCGCAGACATTTGGAGCCAAGCCAGCAGGTGTTGTTATATAACTCAAGGTTGAAACTGTTTCCTGAAAAGTTGAAATCAAGGTGGTCAAGTCCATTTGTGATTACTCAGGTTTTACCATATAGAGCTGTGAGTTACTTGATCCTAACACCAACGAAACATTCAAAGTCAATAGTCAGCGTGGCAAGCACTACTGGGGAGAATCATTTGAGTGATAAAAAGAAAATATCAGACTTTCAGATCCAGCCTAACGTTCGGGCAGTCATGTCTAGCTGACAATGTTAAACTTAGCACCAGATGTGAGGAAACCTATACAATTTGTGTATATATTGTGATTTTGTGTGTTTTATTTTTGTGTGTTTAATTTGTGTTGGTAAAGTCACATTTCAGGATGGAAGAAGTTCTTATAAATCTTCACAGGTAATTTCCTTCTCTCCCTCAAAACTCTCTGATGAAAGTCTACAAAGCTCAATTGGAATGGATGAGACTGCTGATGATCAAAAGTATTCATAATGACATTCGTTGAATTATTGAAGCACCGGTCCGATTGGCAAGTGAGTCCTCTGACTCTTTTACTTTATATCTGCCTAGTTTAGGAAAAGACACCTAAGGTAAAAAGAGAAGAGATAAAAGAATGGGTGTTTGCTATAAATGTGCTCGCATGGTATGTAATACTTGTTGTCATTCTTTAAGAATGGTGTCTGATAACCGTGAAGATAAAATTAAATTCATTAGAAATGGCTTGAGTATGGAGTCTTTGCATGACATATCTTAGACTCTTAAGACGCATTCCAGTGGATATATACATCACATAATTCACATGTTATATACACAGTTCTGAAAAGAAGGACAACAATTCAGTCTCGGGAATCAGACTTTAAAAGACCTTATTTGCCAATTTATAAAAAAATTAGATGGGAAGCTTGTCCCTGACGCATAGACATCAATCAAGCCTTTACTTCTTGTAAATATTATTTTCTCTTTGTATATATCTAATAATTGTTATTAGTTTTCTTCGACAGGATCTTGACTTTTTGACTATCACGAAATATTTTACTATTTAGCTAATAATTGTCATTTCGTAGGTACTAGTGCTAATATTACTCACTTTTTTTTCAGGTGTTATAAATTAAACTCATCATTGGACTCTCGAAGGCATCCAAAGTTAAAAATGGAAGCCACTTTAAGAAGACATGTGATGAGCGGAAAATATATCACTATTTACCGTCTCTTTTACCTAATATTTTGTATAATTTCTCGGGTTTTATGAAAGTTTTGATGTGTTTTAGTTTATTTTACAGATAAAATAAAATCGAAACGTAATGGAATCATTCAGGACGAAATATGGAATAAATAATGACAAAAACTGGACTTGTGTAAGACACAGAGTGTTGACGATGCTGTTCTAGGCTAGCGGCCTAGGTGGGAGTACAGAGTAGTCCGCGGGGGAACTAAACCAGAGATATAACATGGAGTCGCCAGTCGGTGTGAATCGGGACAAAGATTTTAGGCCGCACTCACCCCTTGCAAGGGAAGACCTCAAACCGTTGGGTTCGGAATGGTCCCTTACTTATGTCACTTGTGATGATAGGATTTGTGCAATAAACTAACCGAATCTATTCAAAATTCATGCTCAAGGGTAATCTACGTCTAGTATGCATTCATCAAAATAACTCATAATCTAAGTTTGCATGCTTGAAAATAAGTCTTTAAATGGCAAACACGCAATATCACACAATGAGCACATTGAGGAATTAAACCAAAATAAACAAATAACTATTTAAACATAATCATAAACGAAACAAAATACCATGCATAAAATAACATAATCATGCTTGAAAATAAACAATAAACTAAACTACATCATGCTTTAAATAATAACTAAATAATCTATGAACTACATCATGCTCAAACACAAGTTTGGATGAGACGAAATACATGTCTCTTAAGTGGTATGTAGCGTTGTATCCCGAGTACAAACTATACTACCATTTATTCAGATTCGGCTACTGAATTTACTTCTGGGTTTCCATCCTATATACCACAAAAAGGAACACATATTCCGCTCATCCAACAATCACATTGTGCCTCAAACGACTCTCATGCGATAATATTTTTAAAATAAACAAAATATACGAAAGATAACAAATGAAAAGGTGCCCTCAGGTCTAACCTCTTTTATCGTCTCTCGAAAGCGCGTTACACGACCGTCGGAAGGATGAATGCTCTGTAACTTTTCAGGTTCACTGGTTCAATGTTATTACTCGATGTTTCACTGTTTAGGCCACTATTTTCACTCCGTTTCGCTGCTGTTTCTGGTCACGAATTAGGCTTGCTATTTTGCGGCTTTTAGGGCTAAAATGTGAGTTGTTTCGGTGATAAAAATAGGGCAATTTCGGAAGTCAAGCAGTGCACTTTTTCTGGACAGTTTACGGCAGTTTTCAGGGTGCAGTTTTGGGTGTTTTCTGGACTGTTTATGGAGACAGTTTGGGGTTGAACATGGAGTAGTTTTAGACGTGCAGTGAGGTGGGTTTGCGGCTGTGTTTGTATGGCAGTTTCAGGCGTTGATTGTGTTGCTAAGGTAAAGCGCAAGGTGGTGTTATGGCAAGAGTTACTAAAGGTTGTGAGTGATATGCTGAGGTGTGAGGGGGCAATATATGGCTAGTATGCGTGAAGGGCAATTGTGGGCTATTAGCGTGAGGGCTAGGTGGCGTTTAGGTGAAGGGAACCTTTTGATGCGTGGCTTATTGGCGTCTTAGTGAGAAGAGCCAAGTGTTGATTAGCGTGAAGGATGAGGGGAGATAGGTTTTAGCGTGGGGGTTGGTTACGTGGCTTCTTGTGTGAAGGGTTTCTGTGTGATTAATTTAAAGGTAGAGGCTGTTATGGGCGTTGAATGGGTGGAGAGCTATGTGGCGCTGATGGTGGGCTTCACATGAGGTTGTGTTTATGGCGTTGTGCCGTTTGGCGAATTTGTACTTTTGTTTTTTAACTTGAATAGGGGACGAGTGTTTAGGGTTATGTGAATGGCTTCTTTTGATGAATGACGTGAGTTAATGGAGAGAGGGAGGACGTGAGGGCTGGTTATTTTCTTTGTATTTTCGTGAGGATCAGGCCGGTTTGAATGTGTGGGTTAAGGGTTCTTTTTATATGCCAAGGGAGGGGGTTTACCTTGTTGGAGAAGGAATAGGATTTGTGTATTAATTGAGAGATATCTTTTAATTTAGTATGTGATAGGGAAATCTTCTAATTTGGGGAAGTGATTTATATATTTTAGGAAAGAGAATTATTTAATTTAGGAATGTGATTTAATTTATGGCATGTGTTTTAATTTAAGTTTAATTTAATTTGTGAATGTGATTTAATTTAATCTGTGACATGTATTTTAAATGTTTTAATTATTTAATTTGTGAGATGTGTTTTAAAATAGAGGTCCAACAAGCGAACCCGAAGCGAAACAAGCGAGTTAAATCCGACGAAATGCTAATTTCCAACTTTGCCCTTCCGACATCCGTTTCCCGTGGCTTTCACAATCAAAAAGAGGTAGTGTCTCCATACGAGACTCATCATCGGGACTTATATGCAAAAATGCAGTGCCTACAACTTGACATGTGGATTTTAGAGATTGGAAACTTGAAATTTCCGCAATTGTCGTATTTTGGCCATAAAGTTTTACTCCGTTATCGGATTAAGATGATTCAAGTTCCAAATTAAAGAAGACGCAAAGATCTACAACTTTAAAGAACAAAATAATTTCGAATTCTGAAGATTTCATGATTGAAATTGATGAAATATCCGTAAGTGTGTTATGTGTAATTAAAGTCATTTTCAAAGAAAGAAATAAATAAATAAATAAAAACTAAAAATGGTTTTTTGGAGGATTTGTTGCCATGTTTGGTGGAGCAATTGGTGGAAGCCTTTAGATTTTCCTATAAATACCAAGCCATTTTATTTGTAATTCTCATGCTTTCCTTAGTTTTTGTAAGGAATTTAAGGATTGCATCTTGTTTTTTTTTATTTTTTATAATTTAAATTATGTATTTTCATTTTCAGTAGCAATAGTAGTTTCTTTTCTTTTATTTTCTTTTAAGTTTTGTAGTTAGATTTCCACTATGGGAAGGGTGAAGCTTTTATTATTTTAGTTTAGATCAATCTCCCTTAATTATAGTATGGAAATTATAATTTAAATTAAGGATTACCGCTTTAATGGGTGGTTTTATTTATTTGACATAATGTGATTAATTACGCCCAAAAATAACTTGCGGTTATCGCAGTATAGTCGGGGTGTCGATTCCTCAGTGAGATGGTTATAGGAACTAATTTACTCAAACAAAAACGTTAACGGTAACTTAATAAATAAAACGGTTAAATTGATAATTAAAGTAAAGATAAATAAAATAATGAAAAGATAAATAAGGATAACAGCAGAGATAAACAGCAAAGCGTCGGGAATCCTTCTTGCATCAAACTCCTATATTCAGGTATTGATTCATGTTCTCAATTGAAGGTTTCACATCCCAAACCAACAATCGGAAAATATTCAATTCCACTCTTATTAAATTCTAAGTTAATCAATGATTATTTTCTCTATTGTAACAGCACACTAAAGTCATCGTTACGAGTTATCTAACGTCGACAATATACCCTCAGACAATACTACAGCAGAAGACCAACACATAAAACGACTTCTATGAGTCACAACTAAGTTCGCAAATCACAAATAGAAGAAGCATGACTGGATCTATATGAGAGTTTGACAAAACATAATCACTGGATTCAAGAATTGAAAGATAATAGAAAATAACAACCATCAATTATATTAAACGTTAAAAGGTTCTTAAGAAATCAACAATATAAATAGAAATTAAAATACAAGATTTTATCCTTAGCTTTGCCTAGGAGATTAGTTCTCCATGGAAGAAAGAGATGTAGCCTAAATAGATTGGAGAGACATCATGATTTCCTTGAAGTTCTTCGTTCTTCCTCTCTATGAATTATGTTTTTAACTCTTTTTGTGTGTTTCTCCTCTGTTTGTCTCTAATTTTTCTCCTCCCTAGGGTTTGGGATGAATTTGGGTTTATATAGAAAAGTCCTGGAACCCTAAATTGCATTAAAAATGCACAGCACATAATCATGGAGTCGCAGTTTCGCGTTGTGACATGCTTCACTCATCGCAATGTGCCAGCGGCTTTGCAGGATGCTACAATTGATTTGCTCTCCTTGAGTACATGCAAATCAATATATTATGGGTCTCGTAACTCTTTCTAGATCAAAAGTTATAGCCTTTTTAATTCAGTGCACGGCTGATGCTCCAGCGTGTGTCCGATAAGTCTGTTAGGCTCTGAAACATGTTCAATTGCTCCATTCTCCTTGATCCATTACTTCATATTAACAAAGTACAAAATGACTCTAATTAAGATTAAAACATATGATAATAAAGCTGAGTTAGCAGTGTTCTAAGTACACTTTCGTGCACTTATCACAACCCCCAATCAGTTTATTGCTAGTCTCTAGAAATTCAAGTGTAAAATAAAATAAAAACTAAATAAATAAAAACTAAATAAATAAAAACTATCTAAGCCACTTTTTTAGGGATCACGATTGCATTTAGTGTATGCAACAATCCTTTAAACCCCTAGGTGTCCATAGTGGACAAGTTATAGTCTCGTGAGGGCTTGCAGCGACAACACCCACAAACGGCATTCAAAACACACAATGATGTAAAAATAAAAATTAAATAATCCCAATAGTTTCACATAATTTTGTCCTCAAAGAATTTCTAGTCATGAAACGAGAGAACCTTCAAAGTACTCAACGTAACTCAAATCCAAGACCTTGAATAAATCTTCTAAGCCAGACTCACAGTTTGTGTGTAAAAGTTCATTCACAGTTTGATTCCTAGATAAGCCAACTCAATGATTTCGTTTAAAAATTGGGATTGATGGGTCGAACCAACCTAGATATCTCAATTAAGCTCTATAATTGCTTTTCTGTACTCAATATGGCATGTTTTTTTCTTTTTCTATTCTCGTCTCATTTTTTTGCTTTTCTTTTTGAATTTTTTTCTTCTTTTTTTTCTTTTCTCAACACACCTATCCTTTAAGGTAGCATTTCTTCTTATGGTGGTCCTAATACTCGCCCATGGGTAGCTTCACGCTTATTGGTTATAGGTGGTTTATTTTCATTCTTATGGACTTTTTCTTTTATTTTTAATCATATCACACATCATAACACAAGCAAATCAGGATAGACATCTAAGCAAACTGTCATTGATCGACATGTAATTTCTTAAACTAGTCACCTTTGTAGGCATTGTATTTTTTCACATAAGTCCATATTGTAACATCCCAGATTTTCGGGATTGTTCTAGAAGATTCCCGGACGGATGTTTTAGTCTCGGAGCATGATGATGATGAAGAATAAGAGTTTAAGTGATGTTATATGAGTTGGAATATTATATTATGAATTTACGTCACGTCGAAAAAAGCGAATGATCAAAAGCCAGTTACGCGATTTTCGTAAAACACATAAAGTTTACGGTTTTGATCATGAAGAGAGCAAACAAACTCCGATCGTGTATATTCTTGAACTATTAGACTCGTTTTTCCGAGACGGACAACTTTCGTGTTGAACACTTTTCGAGAATCATATCAGAAGGGCTCTGAAATTGTGATATTCCATAAGGTTCCAGAATAGGGGTTGATTTGTAATTTTTACAGGGGCTTATTTGTTATTTTCCAGGCAGTATTTAAAGCCTTAAAATTTTGGTAAATTGAAAATTGATCAAACCTTCTCCATTTCCCTCACCCGCACCCTCACGCCCTTTGGAGAAGAAGAGGTCGCCGGCAACAGCTCCGGCCACCTCAGGTCGGCGCACCGATGCAATTGGACCGCCGGACCTTGACGCACACCTGGGTGGCCGGCGGTGACGCTATTGACGCCGGTATCAGCGACGGCGAGAGGAAGATGAGGTGCGACAATGGGTTGGTCAGATCCAGCTCGTTGGTTCGTTTCACGGCCCGAGCCACCTACTAAATCGAAGCCCTCGATGAGTACTATGAGTGTGCGGGGTTGATTTCACCGAACAACGGCCGATTGCACACGAAACGAGGAAGAAAGTATCGGTGAACAATAAACCCATGTTGAACAGTAGCTTCGATCGGAATTCCATTGACACCAGCGCATTCGTATGGCCATTGGGAGTCCGAATATGGCCTCGGAATTTCGGTATGACTTTCAGTTTAGAATTTGATATTTCAAAGTGTATCGATTTGTATTCGGATGTTTCTGATAGTTTCGTAGTGTAACGAATTTACATGAGATGAATTGGATATGTTTTAATATGTTAAAACGATAAATGTGGTAGAATCCGGGGAGAATCGGATGAGATATGATCGATCCGGTAAAATTAGTGAGTTTCCAATAAAATGGAGTTTCTCGCGCGAATGAGCGTATTTGATCGTAAATATAGTTATGATGTAAATATAGTATTGCTAGGGTGATTAGGTAATTTTAGGTTAGTTCAGAGGGTTCGAGATCCTCCCGTAGCGTTTGCGGAAACTTTTCCGCAAGTTTTACCATAAACGCGTAAAGTGAGAATCTGAGCTATCTAGCTAGTTTAGGATAGCAAGTGAGCATGTATTAGAGTAATGAAGTTTAGATCGTAGTACTAGAGATGATTCGGGTGTTCCGGGGAAACCGTAGTTGTTTTAGATGAGTTAAAAGTCCCGTAAATAGCGGTTCTGACAGATGTTATGATTTGTTTTGGCAGATCGGACAGGGATTATGAGTGTCCGCCTAGCTAGGTAAGTAACTAATGCTTCTAATACTTAAAGATTTAGTAGCGTTCGGAATTAATTATGTACTAGAATTGTGTATAGTATATGCATGAAACAAGTATATATTTATATATAAAGATGAGTGTGGAAGAAAGAAACATGTGTAACTAGAAACACATAAAGATAAGAATAAACGATTATGAGCAAAGGTATGAGTAAGAAATGAGTATGAGCATATAAAAGTATAGAGACGCACATGTAAGTATATTTAGATGAGAACACATAAATAAGGTCATAAATATAATTTAATAAGACTTGGGTATGGGGGATGTAGAAACTACACCCTAGGGAATGTGATTACAGTTATAAATGAGATAATCATATATAAATTAGTGATATGAATGAAAGTCTGTATTTTATGCATTGTATACGAATATTAGCATGCATGAGTAAATAAAAACTAGTGAGTACTGATACATGTATATAAGATGGTAGAAAACATAAATGAGTAGCATATGCATGGCATGAGAATATATAAAAGATTATGATTTGAGATTTCTAAGCATAAGTTGATAATTAGAAAATGGCAAAGCAGTTTAAGAACTAAGACATTGGAACTCATATATGCTTGAGGTCTGATATAGTAATAGAGCTTCGAATGCATGTGTATGAATATAAATTATGCAATATATCGACTGTGAGCCACCAGTAAGGTAAGTTATAAAGGTAAGCTAAGTTGTGATGGTTGAATATGTTCATATATAGATAAATATAGATTTGTATGAATGTAAGATAAATTTAGCATGTTTAGTTTGAACATTCTGTTGATATTTGAGCATATAGTTAGTAAGATCATTATAGAGAAAATCATGGCTAGAGTAGAGAGAAGTATGAGATATGCATATATGCAAGTGCGTGTGTGTGTGTGTGTTTTAGGTTTTCAATGGTTGAGCATACGACAACAATGTTTTTCAACAATTTCAAATTTTTTAAAGAAAGATTTCAAATGCTTTTGAAAAGAATTGTATTTCAGAAAATATTTCTTTCTACAGTTTGAGTTACAGATTATGGTTTTATGGTTTTTGGGGGATGAGGTAAAAACTCACCCTAGTATGTAACTTGAGATACAGTTCAGAATTGATGGATAATTTGGAATTGATGGATATAGACGCATGTGCACATGTGGAGGACTGATGAGACGCTCTCAGATCATCGAGCAAGACAAGGGGCTACAGGGTCCCGAAATCCTGATTTCCAGAGATGCCCAGTTGAGTTATGGTCCTGGGCATCGAGTACACCCAGTTGAGTTATGGTCCTGCAGAGAGACGTCCAGTTGAGTTATGGTCCTGGACGTAGAGCAGTTTTCAGATTTCCAGTACACAGTTTTCAGATTTTCAGTGTTTAGATTTCAGAAACCTGATTTTCAGCACACGGTTTTCAAATCATCAGAACATGGTTTTCAAAAGTTAGACCTTAGTAAGCAGTTTTCAGAAACCAGATTCTAGAAACAGTTTTCAGATAGAGCCTTTTAGAAAAGAAAGTTTTCAGAAATATTGGTTTTACGAGCGATTCAGAGTTTTAAAGCAGAAACTAGTTTTCAAGTAACACCTTCAGAAAAGAGTTTTCAGAAAGAAACTTTCAGATAAAGAATTCAGAAAGAGTTTTCCGAAAACAGCATTTCAGAAAAGATTTCAAAAGTATCTTATGAAAGCGTTTTCATGTTAAGTAGAGTATGGTTTACAAGTTACATATTTAAATCCTATGTTTTAGTTATCATTTAAAAGCATTTAGTTGACATAAATATTTGTGACATAACTGCATCCGCATGCACATATGGTTAATCTTGTGTGGAACACGTTCATATAGAAGTATCACGTTGTAAATACGCGTGCATAGTAGCATGACCTTATTTGAATGAATATGTATTAATGATGATTGTATGAGTTGCTTACTTATTTTGAAAGAACATACTGTAAGAATGCTAGTCTTGATGAAATGGTAACTCATTAATGTAACCATGGGTAGTGGATTTGATAGTTAACAGAAATAAGATGTAGATATTCGATTTGATGATATTTCAAGATAATGGAAGAGAGAAAGTTATGATAAATACTTGAACCTGATTAGTAACAAGTATAGAGAATATGCATAATTTAGTGTTATGCACCAGTAGTATGATGGAATTTCTCGTGTTGGTGATATATAAACACACACACACATATGTAATATAGAAGTTTGATAGTGTAATAGCAAACATAAGTTGGCAGGTGTTGATCAGTTAAGGTACAGTACAAGTGTCAGGTTTGTTAAATGAATAAGGAATAGACATTTAATTAAAACCTTATAACCATTTGCATGATTACTTACTGAGTCATTATGACTCACATTCCAATAGTTTGTAGTTTTCCAGGTCAGTAGCTGTCATATAGAACCAGCAGATGTTCGGTGAAGACTTTGAAGACGGTGGATCGCCCCAATTGCAGTCGAGGAAGTCTTTGAGTCCTGGGTCGAGTTGGGTCATCACGACTACTTGTTTTGTATTTGTATTTGCATTAGCATTTGTAACTCAGTTGTATAAGTAATGAAATAGAATAGTTTTAGTTTTGAGTTGTGGCCCGAGGCCAAGTATTTACTTTTGCTTGTTGAGTTCAGGCCTGAGGCCTTGATGATATTTGCATTTATGTTGAGCATGTGAGCAGGTTGTCTCATGGTGCTGGTTATAAGCCAGGTTGCATGATGTTACGAATACATCATGCCGAAATTTCATCAGAATAAGAGGCTTATAGAGGTAGGGTTAGCCTGTCTCCTGTCGGTAGCATCCTGGCCTAGGAGGGATGTTACAAAGTTGGTATCAGAGCATGGTTTAAGAGTCATAGTCAGTAGCATGGTCTAGAAGTCAGTGACTGCAATTGTGGGGATCCAACTGTCGGAGACTGTCTTCTGTTTGGTAAAGACCACGTAGGTCTTTGTATATATTTTCTATGATTATCTGATACGATATGATTATACTGTTCAGTGCCTTGATTGCTTGAATATGAGTCCATGGGTGACTCATTTTTTGTGAATAGATTAGCTATCTTCGTATAGGAAGATATTGTATTAAGTTAGTACTTTTGCAGCCTTTCGGATTAGAGAATCAGCAAGGATAAGATAGAATCAGTATAGGTCCCGAGTGAGGCCAAATGATTTGAGATAAGAACCGGAGCAGTACAGTCAAAGATAAGACCAGAACAGTATAGCCAGAGATGAGAATTGGACCAGTATAGTTAGCTTAAAGCCAATGATAAACTGTTAAGGATCTTAGTTTATAGATAGAGATTAGTTAACAGTTGAGATAGAGAAGTTATATTGATGGAGTTTAGAGTAAGATAGTTCCCGCACATGAGACTGGGTTGGAAGCAATAGTTGTAAGGACGGAGAAATTTCGAGGACGAAATTTTTATTAGGAGGGGTGAATGTAACATCTCAGATTTTCGGGATTGTTCTAGAAGATTCCCGGATGAATGTTTTAGTCTCGGAGCATGATGATGATGAATAATAAGAGTTTAACTGATGTTATATGAGTTGGAATATTATATTATGAATTTATGTCGCGTCGGAAAACGCGAAGGATCAAAAACCAGTTACGCGATTTTCGTAAAACACGTAAAGTTTGTGGTTTTGGTCACGAAGAGAGCAAACGAACTCCGATCGAGTCAATTCTTGAACTATCAGACTCATTTTTCTGAGACGGACAACTTTCGTGTTGAACACTTTTCAAGAATCGTATTAAAAGAGCTCCGAAATTGCGATATTCCAGAAGGTTCCAGAATATGGGTTGATTTGTAATTTTCACAGGGGCTTATTTGTTATTTTCCAGGAAATATTTAAAGCCTTAAACTTTTGGTAAATTACAAATTTATCAAACCTTCTTTATCTCGCTCACCCGCACCCTCACGCCCTTTGGAGAAGAAAAGGTCACCGGCAGCAGTTCCGGCCACCTCAGGCCGGCGCACCGGTGCCGATTGGACTATCGGACCTCGACGCACACCTGGGTGGCCGGCGGCGACGCTATTAACGCCGGCATCAGCGACGACGAGAGGAATAAGAGGTGCAGCAATGGGTTGTTCGGATCCGGCTCGTCGGTACGTTTCACTGCCCGAGCCACTGACCAAATCGAAGCCCTCGACGAGTACTATGAGTGTGCGGGGTTGATTTCACCGAACAACAGCCGATTAAACATGAAACGAGGAAGAAAGCATCAGTGAATAGTATATCCATGTTGAACAGTAGCTCCGATCGCAATTTCGTCGACACCAGCGCGTTCGTATGGTCGTTGGGAGTCCGAATATGGCCTCAGAATTTCGTTACGACTTTCCATTTAGAATTTGATATTTCAAAGTGTATCGATTTGTACTCGGATGTTTCTGATTGTTTCGTAGTGTAACGAATTTGCATGAGATGAATTGGATATGTTTTAATATGTTAAAACGATAAATGTGGTAGAATCCGGGGAGAATCGGATGAGATATGATCGATCCGGTAGAATTAGCGAGTTTTCGATAAAATGGAGTTTCTCGCGCGAATGAGCGTAGTTGATCGTAAATATAGTTATGATGTAAATATGGTATTGCGAGGGTGATTAGGTAATTTTAGGTTAGTTCGGAGGGTTCGAGATCCTCCCGTAGCGTTTGCGGAAACCTTTCCGCAAGTTTTACCGTAAACACGTAAAGTGAGAATCTGAGCTATCTAGCTAGTTTAGGATAGCAAGTGAGCATGTATTAGAGTAATGAAGTTTAGATCGTAGTACCAGAGATGATTCGGGTGTTCCTGGGAAACCCGTAGTTATTTTAGATGAGTTGAAAGTTTAGCAAATAGCGGTTCTGATAGATGTTGTGATTTGTTTTGGTAGATCGGACCGGGATTAGGAGTGTCCGCCTAGCCAGGTAAGTAACTCATGCTTCTAATACTTAAAGATTTAGTAGCGTTCGGAATTAATTATGTACTAGAATTATGTATAGTATATGCATGAAACAAGTATATATTTATATATAAAGATGAGTGTGGAAGAAAGAAACATGTGTAACTAGATACACATATAGATAAGAATAAGCGATTATGAGCAAATGTATGAGTAAGAAATGAGTATGAGCATATAAAAGTATAGAGACTCACATGTAAGTATATTTAGATGAGAACACATAAATAAGGTCATAAATATAATTTAATAAGACTTGGGTATGGGGGATGTAGAAACTACACCATAGGTAATGAGATTACAGTTATAAATGAGATAATCATATATAAATTAGTGATATGAATGAAAGTCTGTATTTTATGCATTGTATATGAATATTAGCATGCATGAGTAAATAAAAACTAGTGGGTACTGATACATGTATATAAGATGGTAGAAAGCATAAATGATTAGCATATGCATGGCATGAGAATATATAAAAGATTATGATTTGAGATTTATGAGCACAAGTTGATAGTTAGAAAATGGCAAAGCAGTTTAAGAACTAAGACATTGGAACTCATATATGCTTGATGTCTGATATAGTAATAGAGTTTCGAATGTATGTGTATGAATATAAATTGTGCAATCTATCGACTGTGAGCCACCAGTAAAGTAAGTTATAAAGGTAAGCTAAGTTGTGATGGTTGAATGTGTGCATATATAGATAAATATAGATATGTATGAATGTAAGATAAATTTAGCATGTTTAGTTTGAACAAACATTCTGTTGATATTTGAGCATATAGTTAGTAATATCATTATAGAGAAAATCATGGCTAGAGTAGAGAGAAGCATGAGATATGCATATATGCAAGTGCGTGTGTGTGTGTGTTTTAGGTTTTCAACGGTTGAGATATCTTGTTTGTTTATTATCCGCATTTTACATTCCGCCATTTAATTTATGTATGTTATTTTCTTATGTAATGATGATATAGTGCGCATGGGCTTAGTATGTTGGTGTAAAGGTCTTCTATTTGAGAGAAGAAAAGTCTAAAAGACTACCTTTACGACAATACTTTACCGCACCGGACGAAGTGTGTTCGATTGAATGCGAGATACGTTTAATCGGGCATGCCAAGTCCCATATCCTTGTCTTATTTATTTTATATGCATTGTGATGTGATGCGCATGGGCTTAGTATGTTGGTCTAAAGGTTCTCTATTTGAGAGAAGAAAAGTCTAAAAGACTACCTTTACGACAATACTTTATCGCACCTTTTACATTCCGCCATTTAATTTATGTATATTATTTGCTTGTGTAATTATGATATAGTGAGCATGGGCTTAGTATGTTGTTCTAAAGGTCCTCTATTTGAGAGAAGAAAAGTCTAAAAGACTACCTTTACGACAGTTCTTTGCCGCTCCGGACAAAGTGTGTTCTATTGAATGCGAGATATGTTTAATCGGGAATACGAAGTCCCATATCCTTGTCTTATTTATTTTATATGCATTGTGATGTGATGCGCATGGGCTTAGTATGTTGGTCTAAAGGTTCTATATTTGAGAGAAGAAAAGTCTAAAAGACTACTTTTACGATAATACTTTGCCGCGCCTTTTACATTCCGCCATTTAATTTCTATATGTTATTTGCTTGTGTAATGATGATATAGTACGCATGGGCTTAGTATGTTGGTCTAAAGGTCCTCTATTTGAGAGAAGAAAAGTCTAAAGACTACTTTTACGACAATACTACGCCGGACAAAGTGTGTTCGATTGAATGCGAGATACGTTTAATCGGGCATGCGAAGTCCCATATCCTTGTCTTGTTTATTTTTATGCATTGTAATGTCATGCGCATGTTCTTATCAAGTTGGATTAAAGGTCTTCCATTTCGAGGGATCAAAAGCCTAAGGCCTACCTTTACCACGATACTTTGACGTGCCATTTATTATTCTGTTATTTGCGTTTCTGTATCACATCACTGCATGTTTATTTCAATGTATAATTGCCTCTTGAACCATATCTTTGTATTTTGCATCTAATTGCTTCTCTTCATTACGCATGCTTGAGTAATTGTCATTTACTTGCGTTTCTGTATCCATGAATATAATGCGTTTACGAAATTACATGTTTACCGTTATTCCATTTTACTTTTATGCACGCTTGTGTAATTGTTATTTACTTCTGTTTTCGTATGTGTAAGTACAATGTGTTTATGAAATTATATGTTTACCATTATTCCGTTTTACTTTTATGCATGCTTGTGTAATTTTTATTTACTTGTGTTTCCATATGTGTAAATACAATGTGTTTATGAAATTATTTGTTTTCCGTTATTCTGTTTTACTTTCGTGCATGCTTGTGTAATTGTTATTTACTTGCGTTTCCGTATCCATGAATATAATGTGCTTATGAAATTGTATGTTTGCCTTTATAATGACTTACTTTCAAAGCATGTAAACTTAGACATATGATTTATTTTGATGAATGCAAACTAGATCTAAGTTACCCTTGAGCATATATGTTGAGTAGATTCGGTTAATTCGTTGCACAAATCATATCATCACAAGTGGCATAAGTAAGGGACCATTCCGAACCCAACGGTTTGAGGTCTTCCCTTGGGAGAGGTGAGTGCGACCTTAAATCATATTTTCCCGGTGCACACTGGGTGGCGACTCCATGTTATTTCTTTGATTTAGTTCCCCTGTGGGCTATTCCATACTCTCAACTAGGCCGCGATCATAGAACAGCGTCGTCAATATCTGTGTCCTACAACCTTGCTAACTACTCAGACTGTCACTGCTAAAAACCTATAATTAAGTCCTTACACGTCTAACATAGATAAACTACTCAAAGTATGAGATAAAAGTACATCAGGAACTTATCGTTTCTAAGATTTCATCATAAAACAAAAAATTTCATCATTGGACTTATGTTTAATTATTAAAGACTAAAAACAAATAAAATAAATATTTTTTTTAATAAAATAAATGTATACACCCCCACACTTTAAACTTGCATTGTCCTCAATTTAAGATAAATATAAAGAAAAAGATTAAGGAACAACACTACCAGACACGAAGTTGATCGGGTTCCTGCTGGTGGGACTTTGGTTGTGTGGCTGTATAGGCTGTGCTAACTCATGCATAAACACTCATGCAAACATAAAAAATAAACATGTAGTTAGCACACAATAATATAAAACTAAATACAATAAAATAAAATGCAGATGCAAGAGTTGCCACCCCCCAGTGCTAAGTTTAACATCTTCAGCCAGACGTAACCACTTAAGTTTTCATGGTGGTTTCCATCTAGCGAACTAATGAAGGCATGAGAGAGAATTTTTGTCTAGTCGTGGCAGTGCATTCATTGATCCTCCAGAGTCTGGTGGCTGAAACTTTTGGCTGTACATATTCAAAATTTGATTCAACCCCTTTTTTATCTTTCCAACTATCATCTTCAATTGAACACGAGCTATTCTTTTCCTTCTTTTACGATTCTTTGGGATCACTTTCACTTCAGGAGGATTTGATTCATGTTGTAGAGAAGCTGTTTCCGGTAGGACTACTTCGAGCATGTATGTACCTTGACACTCATCATCATCCCGTGGTTGTTTTTCAACATGAAAATATTCACCTCTAGAGTCATATTTCCAAATGATAGCTTCATTAGACCGTTCCTGCAATTGATAAGGGCATTAGTTGTGGCAAGAAAAGGTCTACCTAAGATAAGCGGAATTTTGGACTCAGCGTTAACCACATACTGGGTGTCTAAAATTAGGAAGTCAAAGGGGTAGTGGAATTTATCAATTTGAACTAAGACATCCTCGACTACTCCCCGTGGTGTTCTAATGGATCGGTCAGCTAATTGTAAAGCTACTGATGTAGGTTTAATCTCGCCAAGCCCTAAATACACATAAATCGAATATGGCATGAGATTAACTCTAGCACCTAAATCTAATAATGCCTGACCGGACTCATGGGTGCCGATGTGGCAGGTTATGATAGGATATCCCAGATCTTTATACTTTGGCGGAGTTCATTGTTCAATTACTGCACTTGCCTACTCTGTCAAGAATGCAGTCTTTTTCACATTATGTTTTCTTTTTATGGTGCATAGATCCCTCAAAACCTTCGCATAAGTAGGAACTTGTTTTATCACATGTAACATCTGAAGGTTGATCTTTACTTGCTTAAGATGTTCTAAGTTATCACCATTAGCTATCACAGTGGGCCTAAGTGCTTGTGGGAAAGGTACTTTTAGTTGGAAATGTGGCACTGGTTCTTCATGAGGGGTACTTATACTATTATCCTTAGGGTCACCTATAGTTTTGGGAGTATCCTGCAAGCTTACCTCCTTACCACTCCTAGTGAATATGGCATTAACACTTTTTACATTGGCTACTTCATGATTAGCCTGTGTTATGTGTTTCCCTTATGGATTAGGTTGAGGTTGAGTTGGGAATTTGCCTAACTCTTGCACACTCAGGGCATTAGTTACATTAGAGATCTGAATCTTAATCTCCTTATTGTCTTCCGCTACCTGAGCTATTAATGACTCAAACCTATGATTGGTTTCACTCTAGGTCTCCACATATGCTTTTTGGGCCTCCATAGTTGCTTTATGGGCCTCTATGAATGCTTGCATGGTATCCTCTAAAGAAATATTAAGAAAATAGGTGTGTGATACTTGGAAGCATTATAACCTCTAGATGGTGGTGTTTGACTAGACTGATGAGACTCATGACTCCAACTAAGGTTAGGATGGTTCCTCCAACTAGGATTATAAGTGTCTGAATAAGATGTGTAAGGCTTATGGTACAACGCTAATGCATTGCATTGTTCTTCAAATGTCTCTCTCATCTCACCATATACCGGACACTATTGGGGTTCTAGGTGGGCTACCGAATACATCGTCTTGCTATCTTTGGCTATTAAGGCTTTCATCTTTCTAGTTAATAGCTTAACCTGTGCCTTAAGACTATCATCTTCCCTAAAGTGGTGTAGTCTTTTGCTGGAAGAATTGTGTGTCCTATCAATGTTTTCCAAGGTATTTGGTCCAGTCCATGTATGAGATTTCTTCGCTAGGACATCTAAGTACTCGAACACCTCATCAGAGTCTTTTCGGATGAACTCACCATTGCATATTGGTTCAATGAATTGGTGCTCCCTTGGGGTCAGTCCGTCATAGAAATAACTTACTAAATGCCAACTCTCATACCCATAGTGAGGGCAACTAGCTAACAACTCTTTATACCTCTCCCACATTTGATAAAGGGTCTCACTGTCTCTCTGGGAGAAAGTGGAGATTTGTCTTTTCATGGCATTCATCTTATGGTGCGGGAAGTATTTATTAAAGAATTCCTGAGTCATCTCGCCTCACGATCCTATTGACCTAGGTCTTAAAGAGTACAACCAGCTCTTAGCTCTATCTTTAAGGGCAAAGGGGAAGAACTTAAGTCTAATTATGTCGGTAGTCCCAAACCTATCATGGAAAGTAGCTACAACTTCTTCAAACTCCCTAATGTGCACATAAGGATTCTCGCACTCTAACCCATGAAACGTTGGAAGATATTATATCATTCCAGGCCTAAAGTCTATGTGTGGTGTGTTAGGGGAAATATTATACACGATAGTGTCGCTGTGCAAGTGGGGTGAAGGTACTCTTCAAGAGTCCTTCTAGGTAGTCTCTCGTACTCATTCATGGTATGTGTGCTAGATCTAGATGGTGTAGCAAAAAGGTTCTCAAATATATTATCTGGATCTGACTCTGAATCTTCTTGTTCTATTCCAGCAAATCTACCCAATTGATCCCTAAATCTAGGCATGCTCTCCAACATAACTAATAAAATAAAATAAAATAAATGAAACTAAAAATTGAAGTCTACTAAAACTAAAACTAAAATAAAATTAATAAAATAAACACAAAAATTAATAAAATAAAATAAAAACTAGAAAAAAAAGAATCAATTAAAGGAAAAAATCTAAACAAAAACTAAAAAAATTAAAATAAAATAAATAAGCAAATAATAAATGAATAAAATCTAAAAATAAAATAAAATAAAATACTAATAAAAAAATAGAACGAAATTACAGCTTCTTTGTTGACTAAGCAAACTTGCTCATTTTACTTGTAAACCGTCTTCCCGGCAACGGCACCAAATTTTGATTACGCCCAAAAATAACTTGCGGTTATCGCAGTATAGCTAGGGTGTCGATTCCTCAGAGAGATGGTTACAGGAACTAATTTACTCAACAAAAATGTTAATGGTAACTTAATAAATAAAACGATTAAATTGATAATTAAAGTAAAGATAATTAAAATAATTAAAACACAATTAAGGATAACAACAGAGATAAACAGCAAAGCGTCGGGAATCCTTCTTGCATCAAACTGCTATATTCAGTTATTGATTACTGTTATTACTCAATTGAAGGTTTCACATCCCAAACCAACTATTGGAAAATATTCAATTCGACTCTTATTAAATTCTAAGTGAATCAATGGTTATTTTCTCTATGTTAACAGCATACAAAAGTCATCATTACGAGTTATCTAACGTCGACAACATACCCTCAGGCAATACTGCAGCAGAAGACCAACACATAAAATGACTTTTATCAGTCACAACTAAGTTCGCAAATCACACATAGAAGAAGCATGACTGGATCTATATGAGAGTTTGACAAAACATAATCTCTAGATTCAAGAATCGAAAGATAATAGAAAATAAAAACCATCAATTATATTAAACGTTAAAAGGTTCTTAAGAAATCAACAACATAAATATAGAAATTAAAATACAAGAGTTTATCATTAGCTTTACCTAGGAGATTAGTTCTCCATGGAAGAAAGAGATGCAACCTAAATAGATTGGAGAGGCATCATGATTTCCTTGAAGTTCTTCTTTCTTCCTCTCTATGAATTGTAGTTTAACTCTTTTTGTGTGTTTCTCCTCTGTTTCTCTCTGATTTTTCTCCTCCCTAGGGTTTGGGACGAAGTTGGGTTTATATAGAAAAGTCCTGGAACCCTAAATTGCATTAAAAACGCACATCACATAATCCTGGAGTTGCACTTTCGTGTCGCGACGCTACCTGCTGGTCATGACATGCCAGCGGCTTTGCAAGATGCTACAATTGATTAGATCTCCTTGAGTACATACAAATCGATATATTATGGGTCTCGTAACACTTTCTAGATCAAAAGTTATAGCCTTTTTTAAATTCAGTGCACGACTGATGCGCCTGCGTGCATCCGATACGTCTGTTAGGCTCTAAAACATGTTCAATTGCTTCATTCTCCTTGATCCATTGCTTCTTGTTAACAAAGTAAAAAATGGCTCTAATTAAGATTAAAACATATGATAATAAAGCCGAGTTAGCAGTGTTCTAAGTACACTTTCGTGCACTTATCAGTGACGCTGCCTATATGGCCGGTCTTTAGTTGACAAATGATTACCGCCTATATGGCTGGTTTGTGGATAATTAATAGCACCGCCTTTATGGTCGGTTGGATTTAATTGAAAATCTGACTTAATGAAGATACCGTCTGTATAGTCGGTTGGTAATATCACTGATAACTTATATACTATAATAATGGAGATTTCTAAATTAGAATTAGTAAAGGTGGATCCCCTAATCCCCAGTATTTTATTTTTATTTTAGGAAAGTGATGAAATAAAATATCCACATGCTTAATAATTGATTTAATTATATAATGGGCAATCTTTAGTTTGTTTATTGAATCTTAAGCTTAATGCTTCTTGTTGCTTGATCACCAATAAGATTGATGAAGTAAACTTAAAATGAACTTAATGAAGGGATTTTAGGTTTCAGCCTTAGATTCAATAGCCCACGATCTTCTTTGAGGATAGATAACTCTTTAAAAGATTTCCTTACAAGACAGATATATACATGTCGGGCAGGAGTAGCCACTATTGGAACTTGAACTTAATGAATTCAGATAACTTGTTTAACATAGACATATGATTAATTGGGTTATTTGAGTATTTGCATCTGACCATTGAAACATGCTTTTGCATATCTTCGTGTTCCAGGTTAGCAAACTAATTTATTACACAGATATAAGAGAATCAATTCATCTTTAGAATAATATTATGTAGAGTCATGACCCTAGATATATGTCTCTTTTATTTATTTTCCTTAGTATTTTGTTTTAAGTATTTTATTTATTTATTTACCAAATCCACATTCAACCAACCAATCAAGCAATCATTCCTTTCTCCCTATAATTAGATATCTGTAAATAAATAGTATCAACAATTAGTAACAATAGTAGGAATTAAGTCAATGTGAGATCGATATTTTTATACTACTTGAACGATACATGTGCTTATGTTATTCGCGTGTGATTACGTCGGCCAACAGGTTGTAAACATCTGTATGTTTTGCAGTACTAGTGTTAGTTCTAAATCGAAATTCGTTGCGGCAGCACAGGAATTTGGTAGAGTCATAGCTGAAAGGAATATGCACTTAGTATATGGCAATGGTAATCTTGGACTAATGGGGATCGTTTCAAGGGCTGTATAGGAATGAGACAGTCAAGTCTTGGGAATCATCCCAAAACCCTTGGCAGAGGCGAATCTTATTGGACCATGAAACAAAGAAGAACTGATCATGCTAGGTATGTCTGAATGACTGATGGAAAGATTAATCGTGTTGATGCTTTTATTACTTTGCCAGGTGGCTAGAGTACGATGGAGGAAACTTTTACTGTGTTATCTTGGGCGAACTTGAACATACACCAGAAACCTATTGGACTATTTAACGCTGATAGATTTTATGATTTTCTTTATATGTTTCTTGATGATGCCCGAAGAAATAGGTTCGTGTCAAAACCTGTAAAAGAACTCATCTTCACTGCTAGAACTGCCTCTGATTTAATTGATCAAATCTTTGTTGGGAAACAGCCGCGAGTGCGCAGCGGAAAATTAAAATTATAATGTGGCTATCCCTTCCATTTGTTTTGATTATTCTACAAGCTTAGGCATGTTACTATACATTCTAAGCATCAAAACTCATAAAACATGCAAAGAACATAAACCTAAACATGCTAACTATCATAAGAACTCTAATTAAATTAAAGAAAGAAAAATACTTACTTGAATCGAAGACTCCTCCAATCCTCCCTCCAATCTACAAGCTTTTCTCGAACTCAGCAAGCTCACTGCTGAGGTTTAGAATGCCGGAAATGGCACTCCGGAAATGGAGCACAGTTCAAAAATGGACCATAATCTCAATTCAGTAACAATTCGAAAATGAACCACCTCATATCAGTTCAGTTCGGTAGTGATTCATAGAGATCGCATCATCTTGCAGGGATGAACCTCGGGGGTCGCAACACCTCACCACCAGATCAACTCAGTTCGAAGCAACAAGCAAGTCAAACAGCTGCTAGACAGCCAGGTAAGTAAAAATGCATGCATAACTTTGATAGGATTATCATTATCACAGACTGCACAACTCCCATCAAAGTGGGGGCGATTGTAGACATTGTATTTTTGCATAAGACCCAATGACGAGCCTCGTTGGAGGCACTACCCTTTAAGTTGCGAAAGTCGCGAGAAACGGACGTCAGAAGGGAAAACTCCAAAATAAATACCTTGTTGGATTCGTTTACTTAGCCTCGGGTTCGCTCGCTGGACCTCAGTTTTAAAACTTATCCTTGGCCCAAAATCCTCACAACCCACACCAAGCCCACCAAGGAACCAACCACACTCTCAAGCCCAAACCCCCTCCAAAAAATATCCAACACATTAAACACATGTTGAAATCAAATTCAATCACCTTCCCGAATTAAAAAATCAAATCAAATCTCATAAATCACATTCCTAATTAAATTAAATCACATACCTAAACTAAAGCAATCTCATTCCTAATTGAAGAAATCCTTTACTTATAACACACTAATTAAATATTCCTCTATAATTACATAATCTTTGTTTCCTACCCGTATAAGGACAACCCTAACCCTCTCCTATAAAAAGACACTCAAAACCAAATCCTTAGACCAGGGAGCTCATTCATGACAACCTCACAACAACAAAAAACCTTAAAGATTTCAGTATTTCCTCTCTCTTTCTCTCACAAAAAACACCAAATAAACCCTAGCAGCTTCGGCCACCCACTATTCTCTCTCCTAAAAAACAACACAAATTCACCAAACCATAAGATCCTCGCGGCAACCTAACCCTCAGGAGAGAGCTCATATTCACGGCACTTCATAAAACAAAATAATAAACCCTAATCAGCCATCTTCCTCTCGGATCCTCTTCTCTCTCTCTCTCTCAAATAAACCCTTAATTCCTTCTCTCTCACTGGAACATGCGCAGCCCTCACCAACACAAACTCACGTACCCAGCATCCAAATAAAGCCAGCCCTTCAACGCAAGCTTCACGTCGCACTCTCCACACTCCACACAAACTCATGCACCCAGCACCCAAATAAAGCCAGCCCTTCAACGCATTTGGCTTGAGACAAGTCACTCTCGGCACTTCATATATCCCTTCAACAACACACACACTTTCCACTAACCTCACACAGCAGCAACCACACGTCCAACTTACGGAAGTAACAAAAACACAATACCCTAACAAACCCTCTCAACTCTATCAGCTCTTTCTCTCCAAAGACCCTCTCTCTCAACCACAGCATCATCAATCTGCCTCTATCCTCCTCATTCTCTCTCACTCAGCAGCCCATCTCTCCCTAAACAGTCCCCTCTCTCTTCATTCAGCAGCACACCCTCACGTACCTTATAAAAGATAAACCCTACTGCCTGAATAATGTGGGTGGCATCAAACTAACTGTAGCCTTGCCTTCAGTCTTGGTCGCCTCATGCAAGTTATTGATCGACCAGATAATCTGGAACAAAATAACGCAAGCAGACACGCCCTATCAATCTCAAAAGTCACAGCCATCACAGGCCAAAACCCTATCGGCTTCACAACTCCTCTCTCCCAAGAAAACAGCTTGCCTCTGCTCCACGCTCGCAGCAGCCCCTAACCCAAGCCTTCACTCAAAATCACGTGAAATCTAGATGCGCTCGTTCAACACACCACGTAACCACAAAGCTATACATGGAAGCCTACACCGAGAACCCTAATCACACCTTGCAAGCCGAAACAACACACTCATCGACTAAGCTCACACAAATTTCCCTGACACATGGCCACAACCAACAAACCATTGAAAATATGAACAACAACAAAGCCACGATGATAACCATGTAGCCACTAACGTGAATCAGACTAAGACAACGTGTACAGCAGCCCTTACTGGCCATGTGAATCACACTCACGAGAAATACAAGCCAACGCACACAAAAGACAAGCCTCACCGTCAAAAATAATCACAAAACTGAGACAAAACCAGTAGCCTAAAATGCCCAACAACCCCCTAAAAATAGTTCCAAAATACAACTAAAATAGTGAACGAAAACAGAGAACACAGTGGGCGGAAATAGCGAGTGAAAATAGAAAGAAACAACGAACGAAAATAGCGAGTGAAAATGGCGAAAACGGAGTGACAATAATGGAAACAGCGAACCAGTGAAACAACGGAAATGATAACCCTTCCGGCGATGTCCCAACGCACTCTCGAGAATCGACTTAAAAGGTAAGACCTGAGGACACCCTTTATTATATTTTATTTTGTTATCCCGGACACGACATGCTTGGTTGGACGTGGAATACGTCCAACCGGGAATGTGATGTCCTACATTGAAAACGACCAAATTATTTGGTCACATATTTATTATTCCGTATTTATTTCATATTTTTAGTCTTTTATCATTTAGCATTTAATTTACATTTATTATTATTTATTGTTCCGCATGTTCATTTTGTGTTATAAATCTTCCTTTTTATTTCACATATTTGTCTCTTCGGTTATTTATGGTTATATGCATTATCGTATATTATGTCTATCTTCATTGGGTTAATGATTGAGTGTTGCCTCTTGTGGTATATCAGATGGAAGCTCAGATGTAAATTCCGTAACCGAATCCGAATGGACGGTAGTGCGGTCTGTACTTGGGATACAACTCCACGTACCGCTTGGGAAATGTTCATGCATATGATCATGGGATTGTGTGCTCGCTTTTATTTCATTTACTCCTATGTATGCAAACTTAGATATGTTGGTTTCTATTAGGGCCCCAAGATCAATATAAGCATGAAAACTAATTGTGAATACATCAACGGAGATAGCGGAATAGTCACATCGATTTGTTGAGACGATACGGCAACAAAACAAAATGATTTTGCTCCTCCAAAGTGGCGCCCAAGGTAGTAGTCAACTGTCCAAAAATTTCAGTTTTGGTTGATGATTTTGAGCTCCAAGCTTGAATCAAACGGTTCCCGGCTTATGGGTAAAGTTCGATATCACCTTCGCATGTGTATCGGAGTGCTAGCTCTTCTTGATTTTGCCACAAAATCAACTCCAAAGACTACTTACTGCTCACGTTTTTGAAGCAAACCAGTGAGCAAAAATGGTGTTTGGGCGTGAGAGAAGAAGGAGGAAAGAGAGAGAAAGTTTTGTGTTTTGTTAAAATAAAATGTGTAAATCAATTGTATATATATTTTCCAAAAATTAAATACAAGATTTACCATTTATTTAACTTTCAAAAAAGTCAAATGAATTAGATTTAAACACTTTGAGTGTTCCACACTCAAACATCAAGTCCATCAAGTCTTATCAAGTCAATCAAGTTGTCAAGTCACATCACTCGAAGTGATGTGATTTGACGCTTGAATTGACTAGCGATTAGACACTTGATGCGACTAATGATGTTTGACGCTTGATGTGACTTGCGTGCCGCACTTGAATTTGAAATGCGAATGCGCTCGCAATCAAACTCGGGCTCGGGTTCGCTAATTCCTAATTAGCGAATTTTCGTTGCGCCGTAATTAATCGATTACGCCTAGCGAAATCACTATTCACATCGCTAACGAATTAATTCTAAATCAATTCGTTCGCCCGAATTAAAATCTAATTTTAATTGCGCGTCAAAATCTAATTTCGTTTAATATATCGAATATATTAATTTATCCGATTAATTCTAAATTAATCATTCTCTCTCATTAGACGATATTTTATCCCAGATAAAATATCTCTGTTATTAATCCCAGATTAATTTTCTCTCTCATCTAATTAATCTCAGATTAATTAGGCACGAGTCATACGTCATCGGTGAATCATTGGGAAGTGACCCATGAGATCCCCGGATATGTTGGCAGTAAATACGGTCGTCGGACTATCCGAATACGTACGTAACAAGTACTACGTTTTACCGATTTACAAGACAAGATTGGCTTCTAGCAAAGCGCCATGCCTACCCAATTCTCCAGAAATATCCTTATAGGAGTAAAAGGATCTATGTCAGGCGTAGTATACATAGTATTGTGTATTGCGATCCAGTATCAGATGATCACGTGCAAGGCCTGGGGATGGAGTAGTGTCTGCCCCGTACGAAGCACATATCAGATATCAAGCAACTACTCTATTTGAATCGGATAATCCTGACCTTGTCATATTATCCTGATGGTTGCAACCTTTATAGAGAACAAGTTCTGTATCCCTGCGCGATCATCATCTCCATATATCTGGAGTGATACTTCTATCTCGACATCACACCCAATACACTATGATTCTCAATAAACCCAGCAGAGGCGTACACATAACCTGTTAAAGCCCTGGACGACCAAAACCAAAGTTTATCGATTGTCGCAAGTACTAGCGATGCAAGTCTCAGGTTAAGACCAAATATACCTACCCTGATGCGGAGTCCCATAGACACATATACATACTACCAATGAGATTCCGCGGGGTCTATCTAGAGCGAAGCTGTTTTCCATACCATCGGTAAAACACAACCTCCTATCGCACTTGCATAAGTATCCAATACTTAAACATATGAGAACTATAACATTATGCCCTCACAACGACACAAGTGCAATACTAGTGTATTCTGCATTATCGATGTCCAGTCTCGATAATACTACGACTATGAATATTTAATGATTAAACCTTTATAGATTGATATTATCTCATATCATCTCAATCTGGAACTAATCATATGGATTTTTACCATTTGAATATAAAAGTAAATAAATTACTAAACGGTAAAAGGCAATTTCATTACTACATAGTTAATTTTGTACAAAAACACAATGTCTTTTACAATCAGTGACGCTATGGGTCATAACTGTCCAACAATCTCCCACTTGGCCTATAGCCAGTCACTCAAACATCTAATACCTGAACTATGTACATGTCGCTCAAACTTTTGCTGAGGAATTGCTTTCGTCAGCGGATCTGCCATGTTGTCATCTGATGCGACCTTCTCGACCGTCACATCGCCACGATGTATGATCTCACGTATCATATGGAAACGTCGAAGAACATGCTTGGACCGTTGATGAGACCGCGGTTCCTTAGCCTGTGCTATAGCCCCGTTATTGTCACAATACAATGGAACGGGCTCAGCTGCTAACGGAACTACTCCTAGTCCAATAAGGAATTTCCGGATCCAAACTGCTTCCTTTGTTGCTTCAACTGCAGCAATGTACTCTGCTTCTGTTGTTGTATCGGCAACAGTCTCTTGCTTGGAAGATTTCCAGCTCACTGCTCTGTTATTCAAACAAAAAATATACCCAGATTGCGACTTACAGTCGTCTTTGTTGGTTTGGAAACTTGCATCGGTATACCCAGATACCTCAAGTTCTCCATCTCCATAGATTAAGAAAACATCCTTAGTTCGTCTTAGATACTTAAGGATATTCTTAATCGTAATCCAGTGACCTTCACCTGGATCGGCCTGATAGCGACTACACATGCTCAAAGCATAGGAAACATCATGTCACTACATATCATGACATACATGATCGATCCGACTGCCGATTCATGGTGTCTCTCTCATCTTGAGTTTTAGGACACATGTTCTTAGATAGATAGACACCATGTGACATTGGCAACAGTCCTCTTCTGGACTGATCCATGTTGAATCTCTTCAACACTTTGTCAATGTACGTGCTCTGGGAGAGTCCAAGCAGCTTTCTAGATCTATCCCGGTAGATCTTTATTCCGAGAATAAAGGCTGCTTCTCCCAGATCTTTCATGGAGAATTTCAATGAAAGCCAAGCTTTACCGACGTTAACATGGGAATGTCATTGCCTATTAGCAATACATCGTCAACATAAAGGACAATAAAAGTCAGTGTTGTCCCACTAACCTTCTTGTATACACAAGGATCATCTTCGTTTTGAATAAAATCATATTCTTTTATGATTTCATCAAAACATTGGTTCCAAGACCGCGATGCTTGCTTCAGTCCATAAATGGACCGATTTAACTTACAAACCTTATTTGCAAGTCTAGGCACGATAAAACTGTCAGGTTGTTGCATATAAACATCCTTCAAAAGGTTTCCGTTAAGGAAAGCGGTTTTAACGTCCATCTGCCATATCTCGTAATCGAAATATGCAGCCATAGCAAGCATTATCCGAATGGATTTAATCATGGTAACGGGTGAGAAAGTGTCATCGTAATCGACACCATGTCGTTGACGATACCCCTTCGCTACAAGCATAGCTTTGTACGTTTGTACGTTGCCATCCATGTCGGTCTTCTTCTTGAAGACCGATTTACAGCCAATAGGCTTTACGCCTTCTGGTGCATCAACCAGTGTCCAAACTTGGTTGGTGTACATGGAATCCATTTCGGACTTCATGGCCTCTAGCCATAAAGGGGAATCGATATCTTTTATTACTTCCCCATACGTAGCCGGTTCGTTATCCTCAATAAGATTAATATCTACATGAGGTGAGATCAGAAACCCATACCTCTCAGGTTGTTCCTAACTCTCTCCGACCTATGCGGTCCTTGTGTAAGAGAAGATGGTGGTACAGTCTCATCCCAGATAGACCATTCATGTTCCGTTGAGGATTCAATGCTATGAACAGTATCACTCCGATTTTCATCGAGTTCTACTTTCCTCCCACTCGCCACTACATTTAGGAATTCCCTCTCAAGGAAAACCGCATGTAGAGCAACAAATAATTTGTTCTCTCGTGGGTGATAGAAGTAACACTACAAGAAAAAAGGCCTTTACTGACACTAAGGTTAGTGACACTAGGCTAAAAGTGTCAGAAACGACGTGTAAATGGGCCTATTTCCGTGTTTTTCACTTAAATATCAATAATTACTGACACTATGGTATCAGCGATTTTAGTGTCAGTAATTACTATTACAATAGTATCAGTAAGAAATAAAAAAAAAAAAAAAAACGCGTAGTCGTCTGGAGTCGAACCAACACCTCGCGGAAGTGACGTTTTTCGCATATATTACTGACACTAGAGTATCAGTAAATTTAGTGTCAGTAATTAATGATACCTTAGTATCAGTAAAAAAATTAAAAAAAAAAAATTATTTCCTTAAGTCTGCTGGGACTCGAAATTGTAACCATTGATATTAATTTTTTTTTTATTATAAGGCTTTACCACCGGGCCAAATCGTGACTTTTGTTCCTTAAACCGCGGTTTATAAAAATATATATGTATTTGTCGGGTCAATAGGGTTCCTCTCATTCCCACCTGAACCGTAGTTACACATGACACACGCACAACACACAGAACCCACAGCAATACACGAAATTGGAAAAAGAAAAAAAGACAGAGAACACAAAAGAAAGAAGAAAGATCGAGAATGAGAGAGACGAAGGAGAAGGCTGAGAATGACCGAGAAGAAGAAAGGGAAAAGAAGTCAAAAACCGAGAGAAAGAAGATAAGCAATGGAGAGAGATTATTGGAAAAAAAAAGAGAGATAAAAGGAGCCGAGAATAGTAGAGAAGAGATGAGAGGGAAACCGAGCCGAGAAGAAAAAGGAAGATGAGGGAGCCCAGATTTGAGATTCTGATTTTATTTTTGGATGCTATTGGTAAGTAACCATGCCATGAATTCTTTGAATTTTTAGGGCTTTGAACTGAACTTGAAATTGGTTTGAATAATTAAATTGTGGGTTGTTAAAATATTTTAGGGATTTATTGAAATTAGAGATTAGAGGAATTAAGTCATGAATTTCGAATTAAAAAAAAATAATAAAAAAAATAAAAATGAAATGAGATTCGGTAGAACTCTATAAGACTAGGGAAGTTTTTAGGATTTAGAGAGGATTCTGTTAAATTTGTTTGGAGAATTTTCTGTTTTGAGCAATACCTAGCTGCTAATTGATAGGTTGAATAATGGGTCTGCAATTAATTCTGTTTTAAGATAGTTGTTTATGTGCTGTGTATGCATTTTTTTTTTATAAGGGTATAAATTTGAAAGAGGGGTTTGAGATTATGATTGTGCGTCAGACTTAAACATTGGTACATGAGATTCTGGGTTTGTTTTTGTATGTGCGAACCACTTGGTGTGGCTTAATAAGTTTGAGCTACTTGTAGAGGATTCAATGGTGGAATTATAAATTTGCTTAGTTCATTTTGTGTTTTGAGGAATTCGCTTCTGAGGTAATTATGGTATTTGATTGTGAATGCTGGTAAATTATTTCCTGCATTGGAACTTTGTGATTTACTGATTGTGGTTTTGCCTTTTGATTTGAGCATTGAAATTTATGTCGTTCATTCTTTTGCTGCCAAATGCATATGGCAGATATGTGAATGTTTGCATTATTCTGTCTTCTGAAATCCTTTGGTCAAGACATTTGGTACATGTGTGACTAAATGTCATGTCAAACATCATAGACGGAGTTTTTAGTTAAAGCAGAGGTAGCCCAAATCTCAGTTTTACAAATTGATATTAGAACTAGCTGCAAAGTTAGTCAGCAAGGCTGAAACTGGCAAAAGTTTTGTTTTTTTTTTTAAATGTTGAATTTTTCTGTTAGTTAACTTGTTTATTAGATTTATGGTTTCACATTGATGGAGATAATTGGTGTCGACATTGATTGGGTAGGAGTGACAGCTATGAACTATTATTTTCTTGGGAAAATATATATACCACTCTTTGTTGGAGCTGTTCTTTTGACAATGGTCATTTCTTGGAAGGTTTGGGAATATTTGCAGCAACACCTATTTACCATCAGCTGTTAGCACTCTTCATTTGCTTTGACTGATGCAAATTGTTTCAATTGAATACATGATATGTTTCAATTCAAGTTGTGATACGGATGTGAAAATTTCACGTTTAAGTAAAGAATAGATTGTAGGCTATATGTCTTGGAGCGCAGTTGTAGAGTTTGAATTCTTTTTTATTTGGTAAATTATGATCATGGTTTATAGCTGTCTCCATTCTAATCCACGGGCTTTTACCTTTATAAGGAAGAAAGAAATGAAAATAGGGAACAATTCAAATTGATAATTATCATATTAAAGTTATGAGTTATATGGTCTTAGTAGCTGTTGCTGCATACACTCATTAGTTTAAAATATAATGCTATAGTTTTGATATAAAAAAATTCTATGATGTTGATAGTCTGAATCGTGAAATGTTTTGAAATATATTTTGATAACGTGGTATTTGTTTTCTAAAAGATAAAGAATATGTTTCCGCCACGGTGATTGATGATTTATGTTTTTAACCCTCCGTGGTGATCGTTTATGTTACGTTCCGGGTTGGCCACCGGGGCGATCGTTACGGGTCCAGATCATCGGAAAATGGTTGGCCCACCACCCTGTCGACATGGTACGTACACTGTCCAGTCTTTGCGCGCGACTGAGCAGTGGACGATCGTTATGTATTTTGAAAACGATGCATTAAAGATTTACTTTTGATTTGCACATATTTATGTTTTGGGGGGAAATGATTTCAAAGGAATTGCATATTGATTTAATACATTTTGACATTACTTTTTGACATTTTACGAAATTGTGTTTTCTTTTATATGTTTCCGTCTCAGCGATAGTTTTATGTTTTCTTGATATGTTTTCGCTGAGATGATCGGTTATTGTTATGTTTCCGCCCCGACGATCGGTGTATGTATCTATGCTTTTTATGATATCATCATATGTTTCCGCCGGGGTGATCGTTAGGGTCTAAGCCATCAGAAATGGTATGACCTAACCCTCTGTCGGCAGGGGATCGGTTAGTTCATTGTCCGATCTGTGCGCGTGATCTGGGCATTGGACGCTCGTTTATATTTCGTCCAGTAAGTTATGCTGGATGATCGGAATGGTTTTATGATAATGAATTTCAAAACTGATTTTGTTTACAGTAAAAGGATTTCTTACATTCATTTTCAAATGCTTTTTGACAGATTTCAGACTATCGACATTATAAGAACACATGAGTTTACTATCATCTCTAGTTGTGACAATAGGTGTAGTAGTTGATATAAAAGATTATGCTTGTTAAAAAAAGATTATGCTTGTTAAAAGAATACATATGTAAGTATATAGTCAGGCATAGATATTATGGTAATGGTGATGTTTGTATGTGTTACGTCGTCAGTTATATAAAATGATATGAATGTTTGGATATGTATATGTAAGTGAACTTTGATATTAATGTCATTTATACATATAATATAGAATGACATGAAATATGTAGTTGGCGCTATAGAATTTGCGTTCTGCTTTCTCTTTATATGGACGAATGATTGTATGATATATGTCTATATAAAGAAATAATATTTTAATATTACCGATTTGATGATATTTCAATGAAATAAAAGAAAGATAATTATGATGAATGCCCGAACTAGATTAGGAAAAAGTAAGTAGGTAAGAAACAAAGAATTTATGTATGTTTGCAGCTCAAGGAATGAACATAGTTACTTACTGAGTCTTATGACTCACAACCCAACAGTGTTTGGAGTTTTGCAGGTTGGGGATATAATATGTCGACCACAGACACCAGAACTGGAGGAGCCGAATAGCAGTGATGCAGTCAGCCAGTCACCAGGTCTTGGGCATATAAGAATCAAGTCTTTTATAAATTTGGTTGTAAAGAGTTTCAGTTTATAAAAGTTTTTATTTGTATATACTTTCGAGCATGGAGCCCAGTGGTTTTTATGTTTGAGCTGATTATTAGATTGTGTTGGGCCCTTTAGGTTGTATTATGAAGCTGGACTTGATCCAGGTTGCTCGTTATTAGCAGAGGTCATGTCGAAATTCCGGCAGAGTTTGAGGCTTATGGAGTCAGGATTTGCCTGTCTCCTGCCGGTAACATCCTAGTCTAGGCGGGATGTTACAGCAATTACCTGGAATGTTACATTCTAGTACATTTTGAGCTTTGAACTTTTAGTTTCCAGGAATTCCATAATGAACAACTATCTTGTCATCTTGATTTGCTTCCTGCATTTGGAAACAGTATTAGATCATGTCATCTGATAAACTTCATCTGGTTCATGAGATCCTTTTATTTCAGTTTTATGTCCGTCTATATATATATATGTGTGTGTGTGTATGTGTGTGTGTGTGTTATTGATTTGTTTGTTTTGGTGATTATGTAGCGGTATGAAAGATACAACTTGTTATTATGGATGCCATTTGGTTTTTTATATGCATGCTCTTAGGTTGTTGGTATGGTTATTGTCAATAAGTGCTTTATGTGACAAAAATTAGATTAGGGTTATATTTTGTATTTTTATTTGGATGTATTTAATGTTTTTATTTATGAAGATATCGATTTTTTTTGGAAGTCCATCTAATTCTTAACATTTGGTTTATAATTTCAGATTTTGTGCCAGATATCATATTGTTGGGGGATTGTTGCAGGCTTCTCAACAAGTATCATGAATTTTGGTGGGGGCATGACATTTTGATGGGACTTTAAGAGTAGTTTTGTGAAATATATATATGTTAATTTAAAGATTGTCTATGGAGTTTTTGTATTCATCATGTGATACTGTTGAATTGATTAATACGATTAATCTATTATATTGCGAATTTTATATAAATGTAATTTTTTAGTTTTTTATTTCATTGAGTTGGTATATATATATATATATATATATATATATATATATATATATATATATATATATTTTATGATTAATTTAATTACAAAAATAAGAAATATAATGTGAAATAATACGATTTTTAAATTTTAAAAGATATTGACGGATATTGATACTATAGTAACAATAATTACTGACACTAAAAATCAAATATATGCGATATACTGATACTGCAGTAACAAAATTTACTGACACTATAGTATCACTAAATACTGATGATATAGTGTCAATAATTACTGACACTAAATAGTGTGAGAGATTACTGATACCATAGTGTCAATAATTTTCTGATACTACAGTATTAACGTTTACTGACACTAAGAATCACTGACACTAGAAACTAGTGTCAGTGATTTCTGGCTGCGGCAACACTGACACATTTATATAGTGTCAGTAAAACCCTTTACTGACACTAATTTAGTATCAGTAAAAGCCTTTTTTCTTGTAGTGTAATATCCTTTGGTTTCCCTAGGATATCCTATGAATAGGCATTTATCTTATTTGTGTTCAAGTTTGGTACCCTCCAAACGTTTGACGTATGCCCAGCATCCCCAAATCTTCAGGAATGAGAAACCTGGTTTCTTTCCTGTCCATATCTCATATGGTGTCTGTTGAACAGACTTTGACGGAACCTTATTCAAAATAAGAATTGCACTGTTTAATGCATATCCCCAAAAGGAAATAGGTAGCTCAGTGTGACTCATTATAGACTTAACCATGTCCAACAAACTTCGGTTTCTCCGTTCGGACACACCGTTTAATTGCGGTGTTCTAAGAGGAGTCCACTGTGAAAGAATACCATATTCTTTCAAGTAATCTAGAAACTCGTTGCTTAAGTATTCGCCACCACAGTCCGACCGTAATGTCTTTATACTCTTGCCTGTTTGTTTTCAACTTGTGTCGAAACTCATTGAATTTCTCAAAAGTTTCCGACTTGTGTCTCATAAGATACACATAATCATAACGTGATGCATCATCCGTAAAGGTTACGAAGTATTCATATCCACCTCTAGCCTGGCTAGACATGGGCCCATACGTCACTATGAACGAGGGCTAACAGTTCGGTGGCACGTTCACCTTTACCGCAAAAAGGTGATTTAGGCATTTTGCCTAATAAGCAAGATTCGCAGACGTCATATGATTTTGGATCAAATCCGTCCAAGTACCCACACTTCGAAAGTGTGGATATGCGAGTCTTGTTTATGTGTCCCAGACGATAGTGCCACATGTAAGTTTCATCTTTGTTACTCATTTTGAGCCTTTTGTTTGTTGTATTATATGTTGGAGATAAATTTATATTCAAAATATAAAGACCATTATTTGCAACACCAGTGCAAATTTCTACATCATTTTTATATAAGTCACACCCAGTGTTTCGAAATACAAAAGTATACCCACATTGGGTTAACATAGATACAGAAATAATATTCATAGTCAAACTAGGTACATAATAACAGTCATTAAGTTCAAGTACATGCCCTGAGGGCAGTTCCAAAACAAAAGTGCCCACGGCCAAAACAGCAACAGATGTCCCATTTCCAACACGCAGATCAATCTCCCCTGAAGCCAGTCTCCTGCTAATCCGCAGATCCTGCACATCAGTACATATATGAGTACCACAACCAGAATCAAAAATCCAATTTTTAAAACTAGAAGTAGTCATGTTCATTTCAATAACAAACATACCTGAGGCCGGTGCCCTGCCCGCCTTTGTCTCCTTCTGGAGTGCCTTGTACTCGCGGCAGTCACGCATCCAGTGACCCCGCTTACCACAATAGAGGCAAACATCCAGAGATTTGTCCAAAGGCTTCCCAGAAGCCTTTGACGATTTGGCATTGCCCTTTCCCTTATGCTTCTTCTTCTTCACACCTCCAGTAGCCTTGGGCCCAGCCCTCGGTTTTTGAGATGTCGAAGAAAAGTGCGTCTCGTACTTGTTTCTTTTGAGAAGCTCCTTCTCAGCTTCCTTGAGAGTAGACAATAATTCTCTGAGAGTATCATCAGTGTTCATCAAATTATAGTTTATGATGAACTGTCTCCAGGAATCGGGGAGAGATTGCAAGACCATGTCTATAGTAATCTCAGCCTCAAAGACTATCCCCATAGTAGCTAGCTCATCGATGTCAGCAATCATCTGCGCCACATGGGACTCAACAGACGCCTTCTGACATGCGTGAACGGAAGAGCTTCCTAACTAACTCATACCTCTGCATCCTCTTGTTAGAACGATGCAGATCTTGCAATCTCGCCATCATGTTATAAGGATCCAATTCCCTATTTTGGCGGCGGAAATGCTGAGTCATTGAAGCAAGCATAATGGACTGAGCAGTATCACAATCATCGCTGTGAGTCTTCCAAAGCTCCAGCTCAAGTGTCTGATCAGGTGTGGGTTTAGGCCCAAGAGGTGTATTATGGTGTACAACAACCTCTCAGCTCCAAGGACTATCCTTAGATTCATCTCCCAATCTGCAAAGTTTGTGCCGTTAAAGACATTCTCTCCCATGATTATGTCGCGGACATTTTCCAGTCATCTTGACTACGATAGTCCAACTATCTAGTCAACGATATTTTGGGTACAGTCTAACTGTTACAAGAAAAATAACATTATATTAGTCCAACTAATAATATAATTTTGATGAAATAATTTGAAAGCACGTAAAGCTAAGTATCTGAATGAAATTATAAATTCAATACTAGCTGTTGAGCGGAAAATATATCAATATTTACCGCCCCTTTCACTTAATATTTTGTTTAGTTTCTCGGGTTTGATGAACATTTTGATATGTTTTAGTTTATTTGCAGATAAAATAATATCGGGACTCAATGAAATCATTTAGGACGAAATTTGGGTCAAATAAGGGCAATTATTGGACTTGATATATTAATTTTGGAGATTGGAAACTTGAAAGGGCATTTTTGACGAAGTGCAGTTTTGGAAATTCTAATTTTGCGCATCTGTTGTATTTTGGGCATAACTTTTTACTCCGATATCAGATTGAGCTGATTCAAGTGCCAGATTAAAGAAGACTCAAATATCTACAACTTTGAAAGAGGAAATATTTTCGAATTCTGATTATTTTTTGACCGAAATTGATGAACCATCCAGAAGTGTGTGGTGTGTAATTATTAAAGTCATTATCAATCATTTTCAAAGCAAAATATAAATTAATAAATAATTAATAAAAATTATCAAATCATCACCAAACAAGATAAGTAATTAGTGGAGCAATTATGGATTTGGTGGAGCAATTAGTGGAGAAATTAATAATGGATTTGTGGAGAATTTGATGGATGATTTGATGGAGGCAAAATTTTGCCTATAAATACCAAGCCATTTCATTTGTAAAATTCATACTTTCTTCTAAGGAATTCCTTAAGAATACTAAGAAGATTGTATCTTGTTTGTTTATTTACAGTTTTCAGTAATTAATTTCCGCTTTCGCACATTCTTTTCTTTACTTTTCAGTTTTTACTTTCCGCAATTTACTTTTACGCGAGTACTTTTCTTTATTTAATTTTCAGTATTTAATTTTCAGTATTTTACTTTATGTCTTTTATTTTATTTAAGTTTTTTTTACTACCCGTAAATATGTGTCGTAACTAAGGCAGTTATCTGGGGTTGTGATGAAATCCAATATCACCGATTTATAAGGGGTTAAATTATAGTTTGGGTAATTTAAAGGTTTACTTATTAAGTCTTAAGCTTAATGCGTCTTGTTAATTGGCCACTAATAAGATTGATGTGGTAAATCTAAAATAAATTTGACAAAGGAATTTTAGGTTTCAGCCTTAGACTTAATAGCCCACGATCTTCCTTGAGGATAGATAACCCTTTAATATATTTCCTTACAGGATAAGAATATACATGTCGTGCGGGGGTAGCCATAATTGGAACTTAAACTTAATGAATCCAGATAATTTGGTTGACATAGACATATGATTCAATGGGTTAAACTGGGTATTTGCGTCTGACCATCGACAGAGGCTTTTGTATAATTTAGTGTTCCAGGTTAGTAAATCGATTTATTACACAAACATAAAATAACCACTTCATCTTTAAATGATATTGGAAGAAATCACAACCCTAGATAGTTTTTAATATTGAATTTTCTTAAAACCTACTTTCGAACAATTTATTTACTTGTTTTTAAAATTTAGAATCGTCACCATTTCAAATCAATCAAACAACCTATTAGATACTAGTAATCATTTGACTTCATAAAATTAATAGATTAGATATTAAGTCCTCGTGGGATCGATATTTTTTATACTACTTGAACGATACGTGCGCTTGCGTTATACGTGTGTGTTTACGCCGGTCACTAGCCTCCCACTATTTTTCGGCGAGCCTCTAACCCTCTGTCGAGTACTCGGGAAACCTAGTTTCCTAGTGGGCTAGGATCCCGTTAAATAACGCACAACTTTGACTTTGGCCAACAAGCTGTATGATATTTAACTAGGTAGATCTCGAAGATCAATTGGATCTTATCCAATTCCTAGATCCGGTAGGTGGACGTCCAAGTCCGAAACATATATACAATATATATGTCAATACATCCAATGTATTTCCTAACCTTTTTCCTCTGAATCAACTAAGCCTTGGCTTTGGCACAGCAAGCTTAATGATTCCAGTTAAGCGTAACCCATTGACATGGAAAGTTTCGTAATCAATGTCTATGGACAAGAAGTGATCTTGACTTTGGCCAACAAATCACAATTTGGACAAGACACCGATATGGTACAAAACTCTCATGATTCAAACACATCCGCAATTGACAAAGGCCTTGACTTTGGCCAACAAACCAATGTCAATTTTGGATTTTGAGTAAGAATCACTCAACGGAAGGAAAAATCGCTTAATATTTATATGAGGGTTTTTCACGTATGTGGCAACCAATTAATTATCTTTATTAGGTCTCATCATCATACACCCTTAAATATGCATTCTAAACACATAATAAAGCGAGTATGAAAATAAATAATAATGATATCGGATGGATACTTAACACATTGATCCTAGATCAAATCTCTCCCTTTCACTCTCAAGCTAGCACTTGTATTACTTCTACCCGTTACACTACACTTCTAAAGAAACCTTATTAACATTGAGGGGAATAGGTGAGAAGAGAATACAAAGAATATGGAGGTGATAAGGCTGGACACGCAGGTCTAATTTAATAAATCAAATTTATTACAACAATTTCCAAAATTGCCCCACCCGACTAATATCCATCCGATATGCATTATTCATTCATCACAACCATGTATTCACACAAGCATGTTATCAATCAATCTAATCAAATTAATTAATCTGATAATTAGTGATCATCCAAAGTTCAAACAACGATTTGATTTTGATCAAGTCAAACTCGTTTTGCGAATTAGTACCCAAGGTACGAATTCACGAATTAAATTAAACTACAACATTAAATCCAATTTAATATGTATTTAATACTAATTCATTATTTTATTCCAAATTAAATATTACACTTTACTATTAAACCTTTTACGACTTAAATTCCAAATTTAATCGTCACGGGTCTCAAAGCCTGATTAACGTCCAACGTCAATTTAATTCAAGTCCAATGGGCTTTAATTAATTTCTTTAAGGCATGGGCTTTGGCAACCAAAGCCCAAACAAGGAGTTACCCCATAAGCCCAGAAATCAATTTAGGCCCATTAGGCCCAATTAAACTTTAAAGGTTCATTAAGTCGCATTTGGGCTTTATGGATGCGGTTTTGGGCCCAATTGGATCCAATCCAATTTGCCTAAACCCTACTTTGTACAACAAAGCCCAATAAGCCCAATAACAACTTTATAAGCCCAAATCCAATTTAAGGCCCAATTAATTAAATTCATAAAATCCAATTCATATTTAATTAACCTAAAATGTATATTGTGATTAATTACCCAAATCAATATTTCCAAAACATCAACTTTGTCCAATTAATCATGCTAATCATTATCATCACATGTCCAACATATTTTGACGAAATCAAACCCATTCATGCTTCATCAAGTCTCGGCCAAGGGATGTGTATTTTGTCCGATTAGAATTTAATCCAATTAATTATTCAATCGACATTAAATCCACATCCCGAATGATTTCCAACACATCCAATGTCCAAAAATCAAAATTTCCAAGACCAATTAGGACTCATCACATTCGGCCAAGGCATGTATATTGGGGAAAATTTGTTCCAAACTATTTTCATGAAATTGATCTAATCAATCTTCATTTAAACATGTTATAAGCATACTCAAACATTCAATTCATTCAAATCATGCTCAACACAAGTTTACCCAATTTTAAGCCCTAAAAATTTTCATGCTCAAACCTAGGCTCTTGATGCCATTGTTGGTTTCTATTAGGGTCCCAAGATCAATATAAGCATGAAAAATAATTGTGAATACTTCAATGGAGATAGCGGAATACTCACATCGATTTGTTGAGACGATACGACAACAAAACAAATTGATTTTGCTCTTCCAAAGTGGCGCCCAAGGTAGCAGTCCACTATCCAAATATTTCAGTTTTGGTTGATGATTTTGAGCTCCAAGCTTGAATCAAACGGTTCCCTGCTTATGGGTAAAGTTCCCTATCACCTTCGCATGTGTATCGGAGTGCTAGCTCTCCTTGATTTTGCCACAAAATCAACTCCAAAGACTACTTACTGCTCACGTTTTGAAGCAAACCAGTGAGCAAAAATGGTTGTTTGGGCGTGAGAGAAGAAGGAGGAAAGAGAGAGAAAGTTTTGTGTTTTGTTAAAAAAAAATGTGTAAATCAATTGTATATATATTTTCCAAAAATTAAATACAAGATTTACCATTTATTTAACTTTCAAAAAAGTCAAATGAATTAGATTTAAACACTTTGAGTGTTCCACACTCAAATATCAAGTCCATCAAGTCCATCAAGTCTTATCAAGTCAATCAAGTTGTCAAGTCACATCACTCAAAGTGATGTGATTTGACGCATGAATTGACTAGGGATTAGACGCTTGATGTGACTAATGATGTTTGACGCTTGATATGACTTGCGTGCCGCACTCGAATTCGAAATGCGAATGCACTCGTAATCACACTCGGGCTCGGGTTCGTTAATTTCTAATTAGTGAATTTTTGTTGCGCCGTAATTAATCGATCCTAGCGAAATCACTATTCACGTCGCTAACGAATTAATTCTAAATCAATTCGTTCGCCCGAATTAAAATCTAATTTTAATACGCGTCAAAATCTAATTTCGTTTAATATATCAAATATATTAATTTATCCGATTAATTCTAAATTAATCGTTCTCTCTCTTTCGACGATATTTTATCCCACATAAAATATCTCCGTTATTAATCCCAGATTAATTTTCTCTCTCAACTAATTAATTAGGCACGAGTCATACGTCATCGGTGAATCGTTAGGAAGCGACCCATGAGATCCCCGGATATGTTGGCAGTAAATACGGTCGTCGGACTATCCGAATGCGTACGTACCAAGTACTACGTTTTACCGATTTACAAGACAAGGTTGGCTTCTAGCAAAGCGTCATGCCTACCCAATTCTCCAGAAATATCCTTACAGGAATAAAAGGATCTACGTCAGGCGTAGTATACATAGTATTGTGTATTGCGATCCAGTATCAGATGATCACGTGCAAGGCCTGGGGCTGGAGTAGTGTCTGCCCCGTACGAAGCACATATCAGATATCAAGCAACTAGTCTCTTTGAATCGGATAATCCTGACCTTGTCATATTATTCCGACGGTTGCAACCTTTATGGAGAACAAGTTCTGTATCCCTCCGCGATCATCATCTCCATATATCTGGAGTGATACTTCCATCTCGACATCACACCTAAACACTATGATTCTCAATAAACCCAGCAGAGGCGTACACAGAACCTGTTAAAACCCTGGACGACCAAAACCAAAATTTATCGATTGTCGCAAGTACTAGCGATGCAAGTCTCAGGTTAAGACCAAATACACCTACCCTGATGCGGACTCCCATAGACACATATACATACTACCAATGGGATTCCGCGGGGTCTATCCAGAGCGAAGCTGTTTTCCATACCATCGGTAAAACACAATCTCCTATCGCACTTACTGACCGGTGTAATCACACGCATATAACGCAAGCGCACGTATCGTTCAAGTAGTATAAAAAGTATCGATCCCACGAGGACTTAAAACCTTTTGTTATCAATTTATGGAGTTAAATGTTTACAAGATTGATTGTTTGATTGGGTGGTGACTTTAAAACTTAAAACAAGTAAATAAAATTGCTTGAAAGTAGATTGAAGAAAATTCAAATTTATAAAACTATCCAGGGTTGTGAATCCTTCCAATATCTTTTAAAAGATGAAGTGGTTGTCTTACAATTGTGTAATATATTGGTTTATTAACCTGCAACACGAAATTATGTAAAATCCTCTTCCAATGGTCAATTACAAATACCTAGTATAATCCAATTGAATCATATGTCTATGTCAACCAAATTACCTAGATTCATTAAGATTAAGTTCCAATTATGGCTACCCCTGCCCGACAGGTATATCCTATCCTATAAGGAAATCTATTAAAGGGTTATCTATCCTCAAGGAAGATCGTGGGCTATTGAGTCTAAGATTTTTAACCTAAAATCCCTTTTCCAAGTTCATTTTAAGTTTACCAGTTCAATTTTATTAATGGCCAGTTAATAAAAAGCATTAGGATTAAGACTCAATAAATAAACATTTATATTACCCAAACTATAATTTAACCCCTTATAAACCGGTGATATTGGATTTCATCACAACCCCAGATATCTAGCTTAGTTACGACACATAACTAGGGCTAATGAAATAAAAGACATAAAATTAAAATGCTGAAAAGTAATTGCGGTAAAGTAAAAGCTGAAAAGTAAATTACAATAAATTAAATGCTAAGGTAAAAGGAATTAACTTCTACTATTTACTATTTAGATATCTCCCATAAATATAACATATAAACTTCTGATAATTTACCAACCAGCCATATAAGCGGTAACCTGATTAAGTCAAATTAAGTCCAACCAGCCATTAAGGCGGTAACAATAATTGTCCATAATCCAGCCATATAGGCGGAACCAAAATAAACCTGTCATATAGGCCGTAAGAAGTTTAATTACCAACCGACCAATCTGGCGGTATCCTTATTTAGTTAGGTTTAACTAGATTAAAATGAATTACCAACCGACCAATATAGCGGTATCCTTATTAAGTCAAAGTTTAAATAGTGAATATATTATAATTATGGGAGATTAATCTAAATAGCAATAATAAAAGCTTTACCTTTCACCCCAGCAAAGGAGAATTACCTCCTCATTGCTTGAAAAATAAAAACTGTAAAAGTAAAGAAAGGAAAGGATTGTGCGTAAAAGTAAATTGTGGAAAGTAAAAACTAAAAAGTAAAGAAAAGAAAGTGCGAAAGCAGAAATTAATTACTGAAAGAAGTAAATAAATAAACAAGATACAATCTTTTATTTATTCCTTAGGAAATTTCAAAGAAGAAAGTATGAATTTTACAAATGAAATGGCTTGGTATTTATAGGCAAAATTTTGCCTCCATCAAATTCTCCACCAAATCCATTATTAATTTCTCCACTAATTACTCCACCAAATTCATATTGCTCTACTAATTTCTTATCTTGTTTGGTGATGATTTGATAATTTTTATTAATTATTTATTATTTATATTTTGCTTTGAAAATGATTGATAATGACTTTAATAATTACACACCACACACTTCTGGATGGTTCATCATTTCGGTCATGAAATCATCAGAATTCTCTTTCAAAGTTGTACAGCTTGGGTCTTCTTTAATCTGAGTAAAATGTTATGCCCAAAATACGACTATGTGCAAAACTGGAATTTCCAAAACTGCACTCGTCAAAACGCCCTTTCAAGTTTCCAATCTCCAAAATTAAAATATCAAGTCCAATAATTGCCCTTAATTGACCCACATTTCGTCCTAAATGATGTCATTGAGTCCCGATATTATTTTATCTGCAAAATAAAAAAAAACACATCAAACGTTCATCAAACCCGAGAAACTAAACAAAATATTAAGTAAATGGGCGGTAAATATTGATATATTTTCTGCTCATCACACCCCCAAACCTAACTTTTGCTAGTCCTCGAGGAAAACAACAAAATAAAATTAAACTAAACCACTTTCGTAGGGATCACGGTTGCATTTAGCGTATGCAACAAGCCTTTAAAACCCCTAGGTGTCCCTAGTGGACGAGTTGTAGTCTCGTGAGGGTTTACAGCAATGATACCCACAAACATTTTACAAAAGTAAAAAGGTAGTGAAACTAATGCACACAAAAATCAAAAAGACAAGAGAAAAGAGAATAAAAAGTTAGTGACTATTCAGGTAAAATACTTCTACTTCAAGTTACTAGTTGTTTTGTTTCTTTCTAAATTACTGAATAAGTAAATTCCCGATTATATTTACCATTCTCCATATACATGTCAACAAAATATTAATCAACTCATTTTTGCCCACAACAGTCACAAGTGTAGTTGATAAGAGAGTAATATTTTTGTCCTAAACTTCTATCAGATTTCACACCTTTTTGTAGCAATGGAATAATTTTTCGGATTTTTCTGATTTTTTTTTTTTGATTTTTCTCTATTTTTTTTTATATACAATATCTTCAGTCTATGTAGCGAGTGGGGTCGGTGACTCCCAAACCAGTTGGCCATAGGGCACCAGGTGTTAAGACACCCCTACGGACTTAATTACTCAGACTTCATATATATATATATTTATTGCAGCATCTTCGATCCATGTAGCGAGCTTTGGGCCAGTGACTCCCAAACCAGTTGGTTTTAGGGCACTAGGTGTTAAAACACCCTTACAGACTTAATAACTCGGATATCAGATTCTTTTTTTTTTCTCCATCACTTTTTTTAGACGCTTTCTCCAATTAAACTAGAGCACTGAATATTACAAACTTTTCAAATACAGCTCATGTCCGTATGTTACTATGCATATTGATAATACCTGCCAACTGAGCATATGAAGATCCATTTTAGTCAGTTTTATGGAGAATTTACAAATTAAGTGATTCAAATGAAATAAACAAAATTAACTCGTTTCGAAATAGGTTTAAAATACGTCTCAGGAGTGGAAACTCCTTACTCGGCTATCTCATACACCAATTTCACCTTCTTAGTCAAAATACAAGCACAAAAACGCAAAATATTTTTGTAATTTTTTGAAAATTTTTCAATTTTTTTTGTATTTTTCGAAAAATTTTGAACTAAAAATAAAAACATCACACAAACTAAAACAAGATACTAATCAACTAATTTCCTCCCCCAAACCTAAATGAGACATTGTCCCCAATGTCTTAAACAGTAGAAGAAGAGTTTAGAAGATAGTACCTGATTAGCTGAAACTATACAGGAAAATTAAAGGTTAAGATCCAGATTAATCCGACGCTTCTTACCACGATCATTCTCGGACCAGTTTATCTTTGAAAGGATTGGGTCAATTTGTGGTTCAAAGGCTAATATTTGGTCAATTAGATCCGGGGCAGTTCTGGCAGTAAAGAGGAGTTCCTTCATAGGTTTTGTTACGAACCGTTTTCTCCGGCATCATCAAGAAATACACAAAGAAAATCATAAAATCCTTCAACATTAAACAGCCTAATCGGTTTCTGGTGTATGTTTAAGTTCGCCCAAGATAGCACTATAAAAATTTCCTCCAATGTGCCCAAGCCACCTGGCAAAGCAATAAAAGCATCAGCACGGTTAATCATTTCTACCAGTCGTTCAGACATACCTGGCACAATTAGTTCTTCTCTGTTTGATGGTCCAATAAGATTCGCCTCTGCCAAGGGTTTTGGAATGATTTCCAAGACTTGACTACCTCCTTCCTGTACAGCCTTTGAAACGATCCCCATAAGTCCAAGGTTCCTCCTCCACCATATACTAAGTGCATATTCCTTGCAGCTAAGACTCGACCTAATTCCTGTGCTGCTTCTATGTATTGTGATTTAACACCAACACTAGTTCCGTAAAACACACAGATGTTTTCAACCCGTCTTCTTGAAGTGGCTTCCATGTTTTACTATGGATGTCTTTCAAAAGTGCAATGATGAGTTGAATTTATAATACCTGAAAAGGGTGAGTAAAAATAATAGCACTAGTACCTGCCAAATGACAATTATTAGTTAAATAGTACAATAAATCGTGATAGTCAAAAAGTTCTGGATCCTGTCGGAGAAAATAAGAGAAAAAACAAAACAAATCACAATTATTAGGAAAAGATAAAGAGATATAATATGTACAAGAAACTTAGCGGCTTGATTGACGTCTATGCATAAGGGACAAGCTTCTCATCCAATTTTCTTATAAATTGGCAAACAGGTCTTTTTGAGTCAGATTCCCGAGACTTAACTGTTGTCTTTCCTTTAAAAATTGTGTGTGTAATTTGCGAATGGTAATATGAACATATCCACTAGGATGCGTCTCAAGAGTCGAAGAAATATCATCCATAGACTCCTTACTCAAGCCATCCCTAATGAATTTAATTTTGTCTTCGTGATTATCAGACACCATTCCTAAAGAATGACAACGAGTATTGCAATTCCAGCGTGCACATTTGAAACAAACACCCATTTGCTTGGCTCTACGTTTCTTTGCATAGGTGCTTCTTCCAAAACCAGGCAAGTAAGAAGTACAAGAATCAGAATACTCACCTGCTAATCGAACTCATGCTTCGATTACCCAACGAATGTCATTAGGAATACCATGGATCATTAGTAGTCTCATCCTTTCCAAGCGAGCTTTGTAAACTTTCATCAGAGAATTTTGAGGGAGAGAGGGAAATTGCTTGTGAAGATTTGCGAGAACTTCTTCCATCTTGTAATGACTAAATCTGCAAAAACTAAACACACAAAATTAAATCACACCAAATCACAAT